>OZ023314.1:2515217-2566709 GCA_964007375.1 Ophion obscuratus | reverse complement strand
TTTCCCTCTCTCGCTCTCTCTCTCTCTCGCTCTCTCTCTCTCTCTCTCTCTCTCTCTCTCTCTCTCTCTCTCTCTCTCTCTCTCTCTCTCTCTCTCTCTCTCTCTCTCTCTCTCTCTCTCTCTCTCTCTCTCTCTTTTTTTCCCTGCTCACATATGCGAAACAGCGTTTTTCGAGTTTGTCAACCGTACAACCTTTTTTTCGCTTTTTTCCTTCAATCTTTCCCCCTTCTCTTCTTCCTTCTCCTCGACGTTTCAAAGTCTCAAGTCGTCCGACATATTTACCGTAGAGAGACCCGCAACCTTACGGCACACGTGTTTAAAGGGACCACAGTCGAGAGACTTTGCCGCCAAAGAACCGACTAAGTATATTCGCGAATTTACGAATATTTTCATATATGCATGGGGTATTCAATTTTGTTGAAACTCATATATGTGACAAAGCATTGAAAAGTATTAGTCAAGTATTATTTTTTAGGGAAAACCACCCCTCCACGAAAGGCGTGTTCACCCTTTAAGGCCTTAGGCCACAGTAACGGGTATAAAATCATGTGCGAATTTAACAATTTTTTTTTTTCGTATGCAAAAGTGATTCACTCATAAAATTAATTACACATCTATTCAGTATGAATATCAAGATGTTAGAATTTTTTTTTTTTTCGATTTACAAAATGTCTGACTACTAATATTTTTTTTGTTATCTTTTTTTAGGCGCTCCTCGGCGTGACATTTAGCATCCACAATTTTTGACCTAGAACATACAACAAAAATTCTCGTCAATCTACATTAGAATACGTAGAGACGTACGTACGGAATTTAAAAAATATTGTTTTAGTCAAAAGTTGTAGGTATTTGAACTTAAGAAATGAATTTTCAGTGAAAAATTTCGTTACAACTGCTCATAAAATGAAAAGTTTTCGATTAATCAGAAATATATATATACACACACATATATATATATATATACACATGAAAAAAGTTTTCCACCTACTTTGAATTACGATACCTGCGGACAATACCCCCCCTTCTCGCCAGGGTCTCCCCGAGGTCCTCGAGGTATACATAAACGAGCACGTGGACGTTGTATTTAATTACCGGGTCCGTAATATATTAGATTTAAAGACTCGGCTGTGAAATATTGCGACATTAAGAAAACCTTGGCTGCCTTGGGGCGAAGGAAAAGCGAGGGGGTGTATCGATTCCACTATCACACCGCGCAGACCCTTTGGTCGCGAGACTCTCGCCTCGAGCCCCTGTTTATTCATAGATCTATACACGATGGATTCTTTACACAAGAGGGCACACACTCTCTAAATCTTTTTGCCCTTGGCGCCCTCCTTGTCGAGCGTGCGCCCCTTCTACGCCCTCCTATTTATAATATATATCGGTATTTTTATTTGTCGTAAAATTAATCGGTTTTGTTATTCGTTCAAACGTGAGTTTCATTTATATAGCATTTTTATTTGGTAGAAATCATTCTTGTTTGTGGCATTTAAATTTTCTTATAAACAATTCTTGTTTCTATATCGTTATTTTCATTCGTTTGATAATTTGTCTTGTTTATATTTAATTCTAATTTTTATTTGTTCAAAACTTCGCCTTATTTGTGCAAAATTTTAATTTCTCCGTAATTTATTATCGTTTGTATATTTTTCTTATTTTAATTCGTTTGACAATTGTTTAAGTGTATATTTTATCTTGATTTTTATTCATTCAAAAATAATTCTTGTTTATGTATTATTGTTTGTTTGAAAATCATCTTTGTTGATATATTATTCTCATTTTTATTTGCTCAATAATTATTCCTATTGAAATATCATTCGTGTTTTTATTTGTCTTTATTTATCCGAAAAATGTTCTCACCTACACATCGTTCTTATATTTTGTTTCCTTTATTATTCGTCTACAAATTGTTCTTATTTTGTTGTGTTATCGTCATTAATATTATAATTCATTACTTACATATTATTATTATAGTTATTATTAATATTATTATAATCGTTCTTGTCGTTATTTTATTGCTTCAAGGGTGACCCAAGACGATAAATCTAATCACTCTTATCACCTCATACTCCTCGACACTAAAAAGAAGTGAAAAATTCGTCATTGCTCACGAATTCTTCACAACACGAGCCGTTCAACGGCATTCCTCATGAATATCACTAATCAATTTTTATTTATAACATTTCGTGTTTCTAGTAGAAAAAAATATTGTCCTCGGGAATTAAGAGAAAGAGAGGGATAGAGTCCAGCTGGTTTTTTTTCTACCTCATGTCGACCAAAAAATGCTCGTAACACATTCTTACTACAAACGAAATTAAAAACAGAATTATTCTCATTCGTTCGGTACTTTTCGCCGAGCACTTCTTTGGCCAAACGTCAATCTGAATTTCCGACAAAATTCTTCGACCGTAATGGGGAAATTTTCATTTGAAATGAATAAAACGCAATAAAGAGCTGAATAATGATGAAGAAAAAAAAAACCTTTAAAAGTCAAATAAATCAAATTCGTTGTGTTTCAACGGGTCTGAGTTCGTCGCAACGCCGTAACGAGGTTTTTCGATTCATACATCGCAAATAGAGTACTTCTTTTCATTTTCGCCTTTTTTACGTTCCACCTAAAACCCTTTCGTGGGCCTGGTTATTTTAAGTACCGCTATTCCCCCCCCCCCTCTCTCTCTCTCTTTTTTTTTGGTGCTCAAAGCTCTGCCTAATTAATGGACGAATCTGAAGCATTAACTGCTTGACTCCACATGCTCCACCATATTCGGCCGTACGAGAGGTCGAATTCAAATGGTCCCTTTAAATTCAATAAAGATGTGTATGTATATAGGTATATTTACATTATATTACATTATATATGTATTTGTGTGTGTGTGTCTGTGTGTGTATATATATATATATTTGTGTGTTTGGATGTACTATGAATGAACAGGCGTTCGTGTGCGAAGCGATGAAACCTTTTTCCTCGGTCTGACGAAGGCACAATCATTGAGAGTACAAAAAATAGCCCCAAATATCAAAATAAGCCCGAAAAGTGACGTCTAAACAAAAAATCTCAATGCCTGGTATCAATACTGCTGTCATATGGAAGAAAGGGGTATACACAAAAAAATCGAAAATGCGTTTTACTATACAGAACGATGGGACACTCATTACTGATTGCAACGGTACGAAAAATGCATTTCCGATTTTTTTTTTGTCGACGCCGCCTTCATCCATATGACGGCAGAATACCTACCCGAATTACCCTCATCCATGTTCCACGACCTTTTTTACTCTTCGCGAAAAAAGCATTTCTCAATTTTTCTCCCGTTTTCCTGTTTCGTGGGTTTTAATTTTTTTTTCCTCTGTTGTGCATATACTTTCCTCTTCGAAATTTCAATTAATTGACCGAGCGAAACGAGTTCTCACAATCTACTGGAACAAATCGGCGTTCGTATGTTTGCATGTTTGTTCGACGATAATTTGCGTGCCGTTGATCCGATCTTCGTGATACTTCGTGAGCAAGTAGTTCATGCTAATACAATTTTTAAATTGGAATATGAGCGGAATCGGCCGAGGGGTTTTTACGGTGATGCTTAGATGTGCTCAAAAATGAAAGCCTCGCAGTCGAGCATCGATGAAGAGAGGACATTGGGCCATCCTGCAAATGTAATAGCGTGAAGAAAAAAAAAACAAAAAATAATTTGAAAAAACAAAAATATAATGAAAACGTAGTAGTTTATATATTAAATATAATAATCATAATACATAATAAAAACATAACTAGTTCATAAGATATGAGGGGAACACATGAACGTACGTACAATAGAGACACATCCTCCCTTCTTTCATCGTAGTCGGGTAAAAACGGAACATTGCGAGGTCTCAGTTCGGGGCGAACTACTAGTGGTAATTAGTTGATGAAGTAACTAGGAGTCATCCAGACGAATATGAGTATTTTTTTATACCTGAACTTTAGTGACTCATCCTCTCAACATTTTTTTTTATTTATTTACAATCAGTCTAAGGCGTCAACGTGAGTATTCAGCTGGTCATTTATTTATTGCCCAACAGTGCACTTCCCGACGATAGAACAAGTAAAAAAAAATTGCGAAGAAAGTACATATACCCGTGCGGAAAACTGATAGGGCATCCCTAATAAAATTAAGGGCCTTTCAGGGCTTCCCTAGTGCTTTCCCTAGTAGGGTTTTCCACAATGAGCCCATACTTGGCCATTATCGGGATAAACTTGTAGGGATTTCCACAATAGGACCCGACTTGGCCATTATGGGGATAAACCCGTAGGGATTTCCACAATAGGACCCAACTTGGCCATTATGGGGATAAACCTGTAGGGATTTCCACAATAGGACCCGACTTGGCCAGTATAGGGATAAACAAGTAGGGATTTCCACAATAGGCCCAGATCTGACTATTATAGCGATTAACCAGTATAAATAGCTTAGGATACATGGTTGATGGTATTTCAATTATTCAAATCGATTATATACATCGAGCGAATAATATTGTCGAACGCAAATTGGGAAAATGCGTAAGGGCATTAGCAAATAAAAAATCAACGATGAATACAAATATTCAGACAATCATTCTAGCGATTCAGTAGACCCATATATTTTTTTTATTTCCACTACACATCCATTCCTTAGAATGTATGTGTAGTAGAATATGTAGTAGTGTAGTATGTGTAGTATGTGTAGTTTAAATAATGCAAAAGACTGGCATGGGGGGCGCAGGATGCGTTAAGTCTCATCAAGATGACTTATCTACGTAGACCTTGCAGAAAAACAAGTGAATTCCGTGATGTAGTTTTTCCCTGTGATATATTGATATTTTTCCGTGATACACCAATGATTGAGAATTACTTATTCAATGACTCAATAATTTGCTAATTAAAACTAAGATAATATTACTTTTATTGGAGTCATTAATACTTTACTTTATACAGCGGACATGTAATGTCGCTCCTTCGCGTTCTGTACCCTTACAGACTCATTTCAGACTGTGACTATAACTATTAGGTGTACAAATAAGTTTTAGGACAGTTTTCAAAAAATTCAAGATTTATTTAAAAAGAAGTAAAACACAGTTATTCATCGAAGTAATCTCCATCGCACTGAATGCCCTTCAGCCATCTCTCAGGTAACTCGCGGATGCCTTTCGCAAAGAAACTTTCGTCTTGCGAGGTGAGAAATTTAGCGACCCATTTTTCCACTTCTTCAAATGTTTTGAATCGCACGTCAGACAAATCGTTCTGCATTTTCCGGAATAAATGATAATCGGATGGGGCTAAGTCTGGTGAATACGCCGGGTGTGGTACAGCTTCCCATCCAAGCGCTAGTAACGTATCCTTGACCGGTTTATCCACATGAGGCCGCGCGTTGTCATGGAGCAGTTTTACTGGACGTTTTCCTTTACCAGAAAATGGACGTTTCTTCTCAATTTCTTGATTCACTTGCATCAATTGATGACAATAGCGATCGGTAGTAACTGTTTGACCAGGTTTGAGAAGTTCATAATACAGTACGCTTTTCATATCCCACCATATGCACAGCATGACTTTGTTACAATGAACATTGCGCTTTGGCGTGGATGTTGTCGGCTCGCCGGGGTCAACCCAATGATATTTGCGTTTCGGATTATCAAAATAAATCCACTTTTCATCGCCCGTCACAATTTTCCACAAGAAAGACTTTCTATGTTGCTTGTTGTAAAGACTCACACAAATGTTAAGACGGCTGTTTTTATTTTCTTGAGTCAGAAAGTGTGGTACCCACTTTGTTCCTTTTCGAATCTTACCCATTGCTTTTAAACGATAAAAAACAGTTTGTTGAGTTACTCCAAGCTGTTCCGAAAGTTGTTTCTCCGTCTGACAAGAGTTTTCATCCAGCAACGCTTGCAGTTCCTGATCGTCCACCTTTACAGGAGGCCCCGTGCGTTCACGGTCACTAACGTCGAAATCACCTTCTTTGAATCGCTTATACCAATACTCACATGTACTTTTAGATACAATGTTGTCTCCAAGAACAGAACATATCGATTCACACGCTTTCCTAACACTTTTTCCTTGATGGAATTCATAGCGAATGCAGTGTCTAATAAATAGCTTATCGGTCTGCATGTTTAATTTACAGAATTTATAGGTTATGTTTATGACTCCTTTACGTTTCGATACTACATATCAAGCGCCATCTATGATAAGTGAGCGGGACCTTTGAATTAATTTAGAATAGCTGTTATGATACAAAATCGAAGTGTCCTAAAACTTATTTGTACACCTAATATAATCAATGTGATAATCATATAATTTCAAATTTAAGTGTTACAAGCTATCACAATTCGAAAAAATTCTATCATAGTGGCGAGTTCCTCAAAAGTAAATGTTTGCAGTGAAGAGAGTTCGCCTCACGTTATTTATTGTATTAATTTTGTCATGGCAGTTTGTCATAAAGGCTCACATGCCAATACGCAGTCACATTTCTACGCGCGCACATATACACATGTACTCACGACCACACCTATGCACATGAACACTTACATAAAAACAAATACAGATATACCCTGACGCATTTAACATACACGTATATCCACTAATGCGGATATTTTATGGCGCTGAAATGGTTTTGATGAGGCGCCGTTGAGGCATTTTCAGTCCGTTAAGGGCGGGGTAAAGTATTTCATTTTTTTTTTTTTTCATTTTTTTTAAATTTTTCAAATGAACGCATAATATATCAAGAATATTGTGTTCAAATTTCAAGTCGATCGGAGTAAAATTGACGAAGTTATGAGTATTTGAGCGTCTATTGCTCCATGCCGTTCTCTTCTCTTCTGCGTTTTTCAAACCGTTTTTCTGAGACTTGTCATATTTGAAGTCCGTGTGCACGATAATTCAAAATCTACTGGACCAATCGCTTTGAAATTTTGCACAGTACTTCTTCACATAATTCACCAGGTATTGTCGAGAGCTTTTTTGTTTTTTTTTAAATAATTACTAATTTTTCAACAACAAATTAGCCGATTTTTTTTAGCGAAAATCGTGTTTTTGGCTCCCAAGTGCTACGAAAAATCGAAAAATCGAAAAAAAAAAAAATCCTCCCGTCATTACCTCGAGAAACATCTCCTTTAACAAATGCATTTTGATTTTTTTTTGTTTCAAATGATTCTGTTGCGAGTTATGGTGCACACCGCAAACCAACTTTTTTTCGAGGCGCCTCCGGGGTTTAATTTTCACTCGCTCAATTTTGAATATTTTGCAACGCAAATTTAGGAGAATGTTGTTCAAATGTTACTTTATTATATGTAAATTTTTCAATAAACGAAAACTATTCGTTACGCCAAAAAAAAATCTTAAAAACATGCCTTTTTTCGGCGAATTAACTTTACCCCGCCGTTAATGGCCCTTGTTGACAAAGTGTGAGCGGCCCGCTAACGGCCCTCATGTGGCTTCCAGATTAGGGCCCGAATAAAGTTAGGGGAATATTATTGGGGCCCGATCACAGCCCCAACTCAATTTCCGCACGGGTACCCAAAAGGGAAAAATAAAAATGCTTTTCTCGAAAAATAAAAAAAGATCGTAGAACATATCGACGCTGCTTACGAAAAGTAGCACGATTTAAAGTTCTTACGGAAACTATCATGATTATGCTTTCGTCACGGAAACTAGCACGTTTCCATATTCACCGCGAAAACCAGCAAGTTTCAGCTCTCGCCGCGAAGACTAGCATGTTTCGGCTGTCACCGCGAAAACTAGTTTGCTTGATTTTCACTGTAAAAACTAGAAGTAAGTTTGAAACCTTAAGGAGCTCAGCGCTTGTACAATCTAACCAAAAAGAGTTTTGGTGAGAATGTAAAGCCCTTCGTGCTCAGGTTAAAATCAGGAAAAATAAACCATTGGCGTTTGAAAAAAAATATAACCATTTTTTGCGTAATGACATTTTAATTGTATACTCGTTGCTTTTATTAACATTTTGATAATAATTATCAATTAAAATCAGTAGTAGTAATTTTTATTAAAAAAATTATATCGAAATTGTAAATATAATGATATATTTACTGTGATTTTCTATTTAAAAAATTACGTTATTGAAAATAGCATTCAACAAATTTACTGTAATCTTACAGATGATTATCGTTGAATATGTTTGAAAAATCTTGCTGATGTTCGATTGAAATTAAATCTCTGTCAAGCATGGCCTGTAAATATATATATATTTTTTTTCGTTCAATAGGCAATTTTTTATCTGACGTCTGTTTCAATTGGAACATTCGAACGTCATCCATGTTTTTGGTCTTTTAAAAAGATTTTTATCTCTCGTCCTTCTTGGCCAAAATCATATTTAACGTGGATTTTATCGACGTAAGGTTGAATGGATATTTCCCGGATCCTTGCAATTTTTATTGAAATCCGATTAAAGTTTTTTGAGAGGTCTACACGATCGTAAATTTTCGATTGCGGTCAAAGGAATTGGAGTTAAAAAATAGAGGCAAGGCGTAAAAAACCATGGAAGAAAAGTCGGAAACAATTCCAGTGCCACTGAAACATGTTACATTTCGCGGTGAATATCGAAATCTGCTTATTTTCGTAGTGAAAGCCGAAACGTGCTAGTTTTCGCGTTGCATATCGAAAGATGCTAGTTTTCGTGGCGAAAACCGAAACTTGTTAGTTTTCAGGGTGATATCAAAAGTGCTTGTTTTCGTAAGAATTCTGAAACGTAAGCAGCGTCGATATGTGGGGCTGATTCGGATAGGTATTGATACGAGGCATCTACATTTTTTGGACGTTACTTTTCCGACCCCCCTACATATACAGGGTATTAGGGAGGTCGATGCAAAGCCTTAAGGGGGTGATAGGTCACCTCGTTAGGACCATATCTAACCTAAGTTACCTCAGTCTAGAGTCGAAGTATTTCCAGTTATAATGGTAAGTATGATTTTTGGAAAATTTCCCAAAATTAGGTACTCACATTTCTCACTCAAAATTAGGTACTCACTAACATTAACTTTTTATGTTAAGGGACAACACCACTGTGACCCCCTGTTTTTTTGCCATTTTTCAAGAATTTTTTTTTGCGGGAAAAAAAAGAGATATTCGAAAAAAAAACATGTTTTGTTTTGTTCGTTGTTTATTGAAGATACATAAAAAAAAAATTTCAAATTTTTCACGCCCCATGGTGACGCTGGGGAAGCTCCCGCGTCAGGTACTGTTGCCTCTGCAGTGGGTCGCGGCACGCAGCAGAACTCTCTTCAAAGTCGATCTGAAAAAAAATACCGAGTGTTTTCGTTAATAATATGATATTTTGAAGAGAAGTACACAGGGATTTGAAAAAATATTGATTTTTAAAAAATAGGCACGCTTTTGAAATTAAAGGACGATTTTCGAGCAAAATTTCTCGTCGAAAATAGGCTATAACTTTTTTTATTATTGAGATATCGAAAAAATCCTATGTACTTCTTTAGATAATCTAGTTTTATTGATGCAGTCCAAATTTGAAGTCGATCGGATAAAAATTGCTCGAGTTCTGCTGCGTGCCGCACTCAAAAAAGTGGTTTTGAGAAAAACGCGTTCAAAGTTTTAGGTTTGTTCATTTATGCGATAAATTGGAAAGAAAATGTTTACCTTTAATCAGCGATGCCGGCACCATATAGCTGGCCTTCAAGAAGCAAATCATTGTCCCTAGCATCTTTTCTCGAACTTGTAGAGGCTCTTCTTGCCTCTTTTGCAGCGTCTGTGAGCGAGCGCTCCGCCAGCTCGATCCGCGCTGCGTCGGTTTCAACGCAAAAATTGAAACAATTTGGGCCGATAGTTATCCCCAACGTCTCCAAAACTTTCATGAGGCTTCTCAGGCCATCATTGAATAATAATACCGCGATATCAGCTGCAATATCGACGATTGACGATTGACGACTTGAACATTTTTCAATTTTCGCCACCTATGGCTTTTTTCGAAACTATATTTATAACAATAGCCGGTTTTTGTGAAGGGAGACAAAAGAATACCTGGGAAAGACCCGCAGGACCTGGGAAAGGCCAGGTATACCTGCCGACCCTGAGGCGCGCAGCTGCGCGGGACCCCGAGTGTCACGGAGCGCTGCACCGCTCCACAAAGTATTCAATATCTCCGAAAATAATTATTTTTTCGACCTGGGTCCAACGGCATCTTAATCTTAAATGTATTTTAGATTTTTCTAGATGGTTTTCAAAAAATCGATTTTTTTAAGCCGCCACAGTGGTGTTGTCCCTTAATGCTATTTTTTCAAAAATAGCATTAACTTTTAGTTGTTAAAAAAAAATTCAAAAATAGCATTAACATAAGAGGTATTTTTATTTTTTGACTTTACTTACTCAACACGTCCCATTTATTGTTTATTCGAACATAATAAACGGGTTAGTACCTAATTTTGGGGATTTTTCCAAAAATCATACTTACCATAACTCGTAATCCTTAGACTTGGGACTAAGGTAACCTACCTGTAACATATATGTTCCTACCGAGGTGACCTATCACCCCCTTAAGGCTTTGCATCGACCTCCCTAACACCCTGTATATATCTGCCCACCCACTTTCTTGAGCCCGCCGGTTGCCCTCGTGTGTCAAGGATCGCGATCGCACCGACGGGGAACAGTGGTTTTTCGTTCTTCTGTTTTTCCCACGAGCAACGAAAATTCAGGAATAACGACGATGGGACAGCCAGTGGCGGTGGCGGGTTAGGGGGGAGGGGGTTGTTGCTGACTATACATAGCTGTAGTGCGGATGCACCGTTTTTCAAACCCTCGACGATACAGCCTCGAACGTGAACGCCGGGGATTCTCAGTTTTTATTTCCTTTTTCTTCTCTCGTTGTTGGTTTTTTAACCCTTTTTTTTTCTATAAATTATTCATTGTATAGGAAGACTCGGTGGGGTATGGTCGCGCGTCGTTGCCGCTACTGAAAAGCTCCTCTCTAGCGCGAGAATACAAGAGTGTCGCCCTCTCTCCATTGCTCTCTCTCTCTCTCTCTCTCTCTCTCTCTCTCTCTCTCTCTCTCCCCCTCCCTCTTTTGCTCTTTTAACCCCGTGCTCTTTTCAGCCTGTGTATTCTATACGGATTTCATAATCCCCCGATGAAAACGAAGCAAGCAAGCGAGCGAGCCGAGAACGCGACGACGACGGGCTTTTCATCGGTCGCTCACCGCAAATGTGTTTATCCGTTAGGCGGAGGCGCGAGTTGCGGGTGCAGTAGCACGCCAGGAACTTGCACAGTAGCGCGCCGGCATACCCGACGTACTCATAGCTGGCTCATCCATTCTCCCTACTTCCTCGTGAAAACATATATATATATATATATACAGGGACCCACACGATTTTTTGGGGGATTGGGGGAGTCATGTGCTAGTTTTTTTCCCCCCTAGACCCTATGTCCTAAATGTCACGGTAATTGAGATATATTTTTTTTTTCGTTTTTTTTTTATTACCCGCCCTTAACCCTCCCACACCTGACGGGGCATATGCTGTCCCAGTCTGGACATTTTTTGAAATTACAGCTGGGACAACACATGTCCCAGTTACGCTGAGAAAAAAAATCATTGATCCAATATGATTGGTGTTATTGAATGAAATTTCGTTGATTCAATTGTAAAATTGTTGGTGTAAATAATCGGATTTATTAGTCCAAACAAAACGCTATTGACTTCAGTAACATGATGAAATTGAAAGTTTTTTTTTTTCATTCAAAAGATATATTGTTAACCGAGAACAATATATGATTGAAACTATTTAAGACATTGTCGTGAACAAATTATATAGTTTTGATTGCATTTTCTGCAACGAACGAAAAAAGCATTTCAATTTATAGAATGAATATTGTTGATTCGAGTACACAAGGAAAATTGAATTTCGCTCGTTTGATTCAAATAAAATGTCTATTGAGTAAATATGTTTTTTTATTGTTTTCACCATATCCGATATTGATTTTAAGTACATTGTTCGTTAACGGCGGGGTAATGTTAATTCGGCGAAAAAAAGGCATGTTTTTAAGATTTTTTTTTGGCGTAACGAATAGTGTTCGTTTATTGAAAAATTTACATATAATAAAGTAACATTTGAACAACATTCTCCTAAATTTGCATTGCCAAATATTCAAAATTGAGCGAGTGAAAATTAAACCCCGGAGGCGCCTCGAAAAAAAGTTGGTTTGCGGTGTGCACCATAACTCGCAACAGAATCATTTGAAACAAAAAAATCAAAATGCATTTGTTAAAGGAGATGTTTCTCGAAGTAATGACGGGAGGATTTTTTTTTTTCGATTTTTCGATTTTTCGTAGCACTTGGGAGCCAAAAACCCGATTTTCGCTAAAAAAAATCGGCTAATTTGTTGTCGAAAAATTAGTAATTATTAAAAAAAACAAAAAAGCTCTCGACAATACCTGGTGAATTATGTGAAGAAGTACTGTGCAAAATTTCAAAGCGATTGGTCCAGTAGATTTTGAGTTATCGTGCACACGGACTTCAAATATGACAAGTCTCAGAAAAACGGTTTGAAAAACGCAGAAGAGAACAGAACGGCATGCAGCAATAGACGCTCAAATACTCATAACTTCGTCAATTTTACTCCGATCGACTTGAAATTTTAACACAATATTCTTGATATATTATGCATTCATTTAAAAAATTAAAAAAAATGAAAAAAAAATTTAATACTTTACCCCGCCCTTGAAATATTAATATTTTATTTTGATTGAAAAATATTAACCGAATGTCTGAATTGGTTAAAAAATTATTAAATATTGCATATTTCGTTGAAAAAATTTAACCAAATCATGGCCGAGCGCCGCCGAAATTATAGGTGTGAGGAAACCCGTAGTTCTCGGAGTAACCGCTAGAGGCCGCACGCGCGCTCGTTTCTCGTAAGCGTAGCGCGAACGGAAAATCTACTTAAACGCTGGAGAAACTATAAACAGTATCGCTTCTTGGCCTGTGGCTAAGATCAAAGTGTAGTATCTGTTCTAATCAGTTGAATATCTGATATTCTCTTCATGGATATCTGATATTGTCTCCACTATTATCGTGGATGATCATTCTAATGCGCACTTTTTATTTAAGATTTAAAACAAATTGAAAAAGTTACGTCCCATGGCAGATTCGTCTCGATGTAGTAAAGAAATAATTAATTGTATTGATTATATTTTTGTACGAAAATTAAAAATGTTTGTAGTAACCGCTTAATTATTTCATCCGATACATCTACGGATTGTATATAGAATGATTTCAATAGAATATAATTTTATTTGAAGGATAATGCAGATATTGAGAGAACAGAAGGTCTTTTTCAAATAAAATAATATGTTATTTAAATCAGTCACATTTTCCAATATTTTATAGTATTGAAACAATATCATATATCGGTGGCACTCCTCAGGAAGACATTTATTTGGATCAACCAATACATTTTTTTTTATTTAATTGATTTTTTTCTCAGTTTACTGAAAAACATAGGCGCATTTCAGTGGTGAGCAATTCGCACCCTTATTGAGCAAGTTTCAGACGGAAAAGTAATTTCATCGTAATAATCACTTGGAGGAGAAATAACCGTTCCCGGTAATAAAGCGCACTAAACTGATTTTATCGCCGTATTGAAAGGGTTATATCGTCGTAACTTTTTTGTTCGTGGTTGTAATAGCACGAAATAACTTTCGTTGTATTCTGCAATGTATGTTTGTTATCAATACATCCTTTTTTGATACAATTGGTTTCAAGAAAATGACTGACGAGCTCCCAAAGTCTTAAAAATGTAAATGTACGAAAAATGTCAACTTCTAAATTCATTATTGAAAAAAACGAAAAAGCTTATTTGCACTTAGCTTTGTTTTAAAAAGTTATCGATTTTATACTCTTTCCAATGGTATGGCTATAAAATAAAATACAAAGTAAAGAGAATACGTTTTTTTTTATATTGAATTGAGATGTTGACATTTTTCATACTTTTACACATTTTTGAGACGTTAGAAGGTCAAGAGTCATTTTCTTAAAACCAATTGTATGAAATATTTATTTATTTATAATAAACAAACATTGCAGAATACAACGAAAGTTATTTCGTGCTATTTCAGTGACGAACAAAAGAGGTATGACGATTTGAAAGCGAAATTTCGGGGAATTAAAAAAAACGAAAAAACCTTGATTACCGTGACACTCAGGACATAGGGTCTAGGGGTGAAGAGAATTAGCAAATGGCGGTATATATAGCTCACGACCTCTATGGACGCAGCTGAAGTTAGGTTATGTTAGCGAAGTGCAGGTAAGGTGTGATAGGATATATTTCAATTAGAAACTGGCAATACGTAAAATCCCGCAATTATACACGTTGGAAATAAGAAAATAAACAAAAACACATAGCATTAAATTAATGCAAAAAAAATGTTATCTTTTTTTTCTACCTAGAAATGGCTTGTGCCTTTTTTTAAGTTGAACGGTGTTTACTTTGCGCAACGAAAAATATTCAATTCTTTGCAATACCCTTATACATATACGTAGGTCTATCTATATAGCTGTAAGGTGACGCAAAAAATTGTTTTTTTTTTCTTATATCTGAAAATTTTTCAAGGTAAATTAAGGGTTCGTTTGCGCGATTTTTTTCTTTTCTACCATTTTCTCCCATATTTCGCTGTTAAGGTAATGAAATATACCAATTCGACCTGGGTCTGACCCTCGACCCCTCAAATCTCGTTCCCGATTTTTCCTATCATTACTGTCATCACTCTATCAAGCAATTACAATTTTTCTCAGATTTTTCTAAATAAATTTGAGCGCGTCATGAATTTTTTTATTTTTTTTTAACACCTCGATGGCCGTAATCGAAAAATCTGAAAAAATACCCAAAAATACAGTGTCAGATATAAAAAATGTTGGTGTAAAATTCATAGTGTCTGGGCTTTCACTTCAACCCCTAATTAGGGTTTTTGTCAACCATGATTTTTAAAAAATCGAAAATTACAAAATACACTTTCGAAAAATCGGAGAATTTTTTTTTTTAATCTGGTATTATGCATACAAAATGTCGAGAAACAGTCTCCAGTAAATTGACCTCTGCTTCTTATTTTTTTATTTTTTTATTTTTTTTTGCTCAAAAAGCTAAAAAACGGATTGAAGCAAAAGCCCAGACATTATGAATTTACACTACCATTTTTCATATCTGACACTGTATTTTTGGGAATTTTTTCAGATTTTTCGATTACGGCCATCGAGGTGTTCAAAGAAAAAAATTCAAAAATTCATGACGCGCTTAAATTTATTTTGAAAAATCTGAAAAAAAATTGTAATTGCTTGATAGGGTGAGAGTAATGATAGGAAAAATCGGGAACCAGATTTGAGGGGTCGAGGGTCAGACCCAGGTCGAATTGGTATGGAATGCCCCATATATATATATACATTGGGATGTTTTCGAATAAACCTAAAACGACATCAATATGTGTACGTTTGTGTATGTCTACATAGCGAAATTAATGTTTATTATTCAAGTGAGCCGAAGCGTATCGCTACATTTCTCATTCGAAAAGTGCATGCCTACATATATATATATATATATATATATATATATATATATATATATATGTATATCTACAGATGAAACTCTTCGTCTCGTTTCTCTGCTCTTTTGCTGCGCAAAGCTCAGACTTCGATGGCACGATCTCATTTTTATTTTCCAATTTTTTTTTAATATTTTTTTTGTGACGCTTTTCTTTCCCATCTTGTTTTTTCTCGACATGAAATTTGTCGAATAGCGTTAAAAGCCGCCTGGCGTATTACTCAAAATAAGGCTCCACGAGGGTCGCGATCTTTTCACGTTATGTCGCACAATCGAGTCGCAATCCCGGTCGCCACGGATGCTTGCTTCCTATATACATACGCAGACGACTGTCTTCGCGAGCACACCGCGAAGAAGAGCTCGACCCAAAGGGCTCCCATTGTCCCTATACAGAATCGCTAACAGAATCATCCGACCGATGCAAATGGCTGCAACGGTGAACTTAAAAAAAAAAGGAAAATAAGCACACGGTACGTTCGGATCTTTTCAATTTTTTCGTTCGAGCGAACGACCTCCCTCCCCTGGTTTTCGCTGGTGGGGGATCGCGGCGCGGTGGGGGGACGTCGAATCTCTCAATTGGCCAGGAGGTTTTAGTTCGCCACTTACGAATCTATCGGAGCGTGTGCGGTGACTCGAAGCTTGTTTTGTGTGCAGGGCAAGGGCTGTCGGGGGTGAGGGCAAGGGCGAAGGGACATGGAAGGGGAGCAATATTCTTCCACGCGACACGTTTGCAGGTGCATCGAGCGAGGTCGCGTCCCATTGTCTCCTCCCTGTCTTGCAACCAATTAAGGTGTGTACAGTGTTTTTGTACGCTCTGTACGGGCCTCGTACTGGGTCAATGACCCAGCTAAGGGCCAACATCGTACACGCTACGAGTGCGAATGAATGAGGGGACAAAAAAGGCTCGTTACGAGTGCCACGCCGATCTCCCGCGTCGAGAACACCAAACGGTGCGGAGCCAACACTCGGATGGGTGACCGCTGAAAACCCGAGGGCATAAGACGAAACTGCGAGGAAAGACGCATATACGGAAGATCGATTTCCGTTCTTGCGTTCTACGCTTCTTCCTTGTCCTCCATCCCTCACAACCCCAACCCTCTGTCTATTCTTCGCTTCCTTGGCAAAATGGCGCGCAAATGTTCGGGGGGAATTTCCTGTAAGACAGGAAACGTCCGGCATTTCCGGGTAGCGATCCTTGATGTGCTTTCAACTATGTATGGATTATTAATTAACGCCCGTTCGCTATTGTTGCGATAGGACTCGTGTGCATCTATATCTGTATACGGACACCGGAGATCCATGCTGCGGACTCAACGCCAACTCGGACAAAGACGAGAGACTCGCAAACAAATGATTTTCCTTGGCAGTGATAGAATAGGTTGCCGGACAAAGTCTCGTTGAGTTGAGAGGCGGCCGAGGGTGGGACTGCTCTCACGATGCACCAATGAATTTTTGAGTGTGCTGAATTTTTTTTTTCTCAGGGTGTAGATACGTATTGTGACTCGCAAGGAAAAGGTGCGAGGTCGATCTCTCCGATTTCAATGAAATTTGACATGCTTGTAGAATGGCTAGAAATAGGCGACACGTATTTTTTTATATCTCCGGAACCCGATTTTTTAGGGGTGAAAAGCACCCTCCAAAATAGGGGTGTTTTTCGTTTTTCGCCGATAACGTAATCGTTCTCATATATAGTATAGTAATAATAGTAATCTAATGTATAGTACACGGAAAAATAAACGTTGTTACAATTTGAAGTTTTTCCATATCTCGTACTGTTAAAACGTTATCGACAAAAAACGAAAAACCCCTATTTTCGAGGGTGCGTTTCACTCCTTAAAAATCACGTTTCGCTGATATAAAAAAAATATATTACCTATTACCTCATTCCTCATATTTACCTATTATAAAATAGGTAACATATTTTATTTTTAATTAAATTAATTAAATTTTACTTTATTAAATTAATTAATTAAATTTATTAAATTTACTAAATTTTATTAAATTTTACCTATAATAAACAGGTAACATATTATAAATAGGTACTCAAAATATATTACCTATTACCTCATTACCTCTTATTTCGCGGATATAAAAAAAAATATGTTACCTCATTCTACAGACATGCCAAATTGCATTGAAATCGGAGAATTCGACCTCGCGGCCTTTCTTTGTCAATGAGCATATTTTAGTATTTTCGAGGAGTGTTCAGGAGAAGGAAAAAGGGTTCAAGAGATGCGGCAGCGTTTTGACGCCAAGTAGAAAGAATAAAAGAAACAAAATCGACACCGAAAGAACAGGCTATTTCGAACACTTCCTTAGGTAAAAATAACAAATTATGCTTTGGGAAAATTAAGTTGATTTATATAATTTTATATCAATTTTCATCAGTATATTAACTCAATAAAATAAAAAAGTACATCAAAATTGGTATTCTTAATGAGCACATTTTGGATATTTGCGAAAGATAGTGTTAATTGAAGATATATTGTGTTTTGTATTTTTTAATTTTTGTTTACTTGCGCGCATAATATAAAATTAAAAAAAAAACGATATATAAATTCTATCTTATAGATGGCTAAATTACCCCTCATTTCTACAGAGCTACTGAATAATGGTCACTATCCCGTGAGAGGGTTGTTGGGCATGTTTTTCCCTGTCAAATAACCCAGAAATGGTTTATGCAAAAGTGAACCATTTTCGAAATATTATTCTTATTATTTTTTTAGTGAGAGGCAGGCAATTTAAAATTTAAAAATCCAGCTTGTATAAAATCAATTTTTTTAATCATTTGTAGTTTGAGGGCATAGTCACAAAGAATTATCAACAATATAATAAGAATGATCTACCAACATTTTCGAATTAGGGGTCCAAAACGCTGCAAGTCTAGTAATTATTTTTATTTTATCGTTGATAATATTTCGTT
Organism: Ophion obscuratus; assembly: GCA_964007375.1. Lineage (NCBI taxonomy): Eukaryota > Metazoa > Arthropoda > Insecta > Hymenoptera > Ichneumonidae > Ophion > Ophion obscuratus. The sequence continues at coordinate 2,548,227 of OZ023314.1, read as the reverse complement.
GCTGTGTCTGCAAACTACATATAATTTTAAAAAAATTTTGAGTCCATACAACCGTTTTTTAAATTAATTTTTAAAGCTACTTACCCTGCACCCCATTTTCTTTCAAATAATAATATCTCGGAAAACATGTCCTACAACCCTTCCACGGAATCGTGACCAATCACCAGTAGCCCTGTATATATTTTTGTTAATTTTTGGTGGAATTATAAAACGTCTTACATTCGGTACTGAAAAAAGTTCGAACTACCTCAATATGTCACCTACCAAAATCTCTTTCCCTCTTCTTCTCTATCCCCTCCCTTTCAATTGCTTAAGTTAATTCAGACAATGGACCCCTTACAATTATAAATGGAGATTTATAGACAAATCATGTCTCATTATACGTAAACTTCGTTAAAAGTTTAATTTGGTGACTTGTTCGAAGATTTTTTAAAAATTTTGATACATATTGCTTATTGAAAATAATAACGAACTGCAAAGACCATTTATGAAAATAAATAATTCACCCTGAACTCATGATTTTTCGTAAATTTTAGTTTCTTAATTTGTCAATATATTTGTTCATTTTTTTAAATATTATCCTTGTGTGGTTTTTTGTCATCATTGTAATTAACTCTATAGTGTAATGCCTATTAGCCTAAATCCTATTCCAGGCTTCAAGCTGTGTTTCTGCGAACGATTCATCAAAAGCAATTCGTTAGTTCTTGAGTGTAGGAACATAGGGACCCCACGATTTTTTGTAAGTGGAGATTTGGGTGGGTGTATTTATAACTCACAATGTATCATTACATTTCAAATTATTTGTTTACTCATTATATTATTAATACTCTGCATACGTTTAATGTATTATTAAAATATTTCATCGGCCAATATAATTAATTATGTATGATCATTACTAAATACCCCTGTAAGCGGAATCAACTGCAAATGGACTCCCAATTTTTCGTAACAAATGCTTTCCCTTCCCTCTTAACGAAACCTTGGAACTCGAACTCCCATTGGACCATCATATATCTAAAAAAAAATCAGTGTTCCTTAAAAATTTATCGTAATTGTGAAACGTCCAAGTTTAAGAACCTGAGACGGAAAATTCCAAGACGAAAACTGTCAGATAAAGTCTAAAGAAAAAGGAAAAAAAACATGGTTGATAAACAATAAACGAATTATTCCTTCCTTGATTTGCCTGATTACTTCGGTTCGGCACGTCTAATACGTCGTATTATCGTCTCCGTGAGACGTGTGGAGGAAATACGACAGGCGTGGATCCACGTCCCTGTGGGACGTGGACAAACTCCCGTGTCGCCATTATCCCGTCATATTGCATTCCGTATTCTCTTACCGATCTCCAGCCACATATATATACCTAATCGGTTATCGATCGGATATGTGCGGCGTCGGTTATTAGAGAAAATAGAGGATTGGAGCGATGGGAGAAACGAGAGGAAAAATCGGTAAGGTTATCGGACCCGACTATTGGCGACTCTGCGATGACATATATCGTTGAGTTCAGGGGAGGGGGAGAGAGAGAGAGAGAGAGAGAGAGAGAGAGAGAGAGAGAGAGAGAGAGAGAGAGAGAGAGAGAGAGAGAGAGAGAGAGAGAGAGAGAGAGAGAGAGAGAGAGAGAGAGAGAGAGAGAGAGAGAATGACAATAAATCTTCACTTCTCTGCTGAGCCAACTCCCTGTACATCACCCACTCCCAATATAACCATCTTACTTTTGAAACGATGGTACCGTTTCTCCTCCCTCCCCCTCCTTGTTCCTCGTTCCTCTTCCTCCTCCTAACCTCTTTAGCCTCACCCTCTTCCATCCCTCCCATCAGCGCCCTCCTCCGAGACGCGACTCTTCGCGTCATCGCTTCAGCTCCCCTTTCTTCTCTCGCAACCCGCGATCGCGATATACTCCCCCGGGGTGAATTGTCGCCGCTCCATTCTCGATCCTTCAGTTATTTCGCAAGAATTTCATAATTACGAGGACTTTTTGCGGAAGCAGCGTCGTTATTTCTGCCCAGTATCCGTGTAGGAGCGCATTTACAATTCGCATGGCGAGTCATAGGAGGACGTGGCGGAGGAAGAGAAGGGGCAGGAGGGGGAGGAAGAAAAGCAGAAGGGGAAGGAAGGACAGAAAGAGGAGGAGGAGAATAATTCGATGGAGGAGGAAAAAAGAAGGAACATATGGACGAGGAGAAGGAGAAGGAGCAGATCGATGAGGAGGAAGAGGAGCAGATGGATGAGGAGGAGGAGGAGCACATGAATGAGAAGGAGGAGGAGGAGCAGATGGATGAGGATGAGGAAGAATGTAAAGAGAGAGGGAGGTGGAAAAGAAGGGCAAAACAGATTAGGAGGAGAAGGAGGAGCAGTATGATGAGAACCAGAGGCATGAGGATTAGCAGGAGGAAGAGGAGGGAGATGAAGAAAGTCTAGCACACAAGAGACGAAAAAAGCCTGGGAGAAAGAAAAGAAGAAGGAGCGACATGAAAACGACAAGTAGGAAAAGGGATTTCAAGAAGAGGAGGAGGTGGACAAGAACAGTCGAGAGAAGGGAGTCTCTCAAGATAAGGCAAAAGAGAAGGATCCGGTCGATGAGGAAAAAGGCTCAAGAGAAGGCATGTTGAAAAGTTTAAAAAATCAGGACAAGACGAGAAAGAGGTGGAGGAGGATGAAGGCCAGCAAGATAAGGCGAAACAGAAAGAGGGCGCCAACAAGGATCAGGACTATCAGGAAAAGGATCAAGAGAAGAAGGAAGCATGTTAAAAAGTCAAAAAGCCAGGAGAAGACGAGAAAAAGGTGAAGGAGGACGAAGGCCAGCAAGATAAGGCGAAACAGAAAGAGGGCGCCAACAAGGATCAGGACCATCAGGAAAATGATCAAGAGAAGGAGGAAGCGTGTTAAAAAGTCAAAAAGCCAGGAGAAGACGAGAATGAGGTGGAGGAGGCTGAGGACCAGCAAGATGAGGCGAAACAGAAAGAGGGCGCCAACAAGGATCAGGACTATCAGGAAAAGGATCAAGAGAAGGAGGAAGCGTGTTAAAAAGTCAAAAAGCCAGGAGAAGACGAGAAAGAGGTGGAGGAGGATGAGGACCAGCAAGATGAGGCGAAACAGGAAGAGGGCGCCAAAAAGGATCAGGACTATCAGGAAAAGGATCAAGAGAAGGAGGAAGCGTGTTAAAAAGTCAAAAAGCCAGGAGAAGACGAGAAAGAGGTGGAGGAGGCTGAGGACCAGCAAGATGAGGCGAAACAGAAAGAGGGTGCCAACAAGGATCAGGACTATCAGGAAAAGGATCAAGAGAAGAAGGAAGCATGTTAAAAAGTCAAAAAGCCAGGAGAAGACGAGAAAGGGGTGAAGGAGGACGAAGGCCAGCAAGATAAGGCGAAACAGAAAAAGGACGATGAGGAGGATCAGGACGATGAGGAAGAAGGATCAAGAGGCGAAGGATGAGGATGAGGAAAATGTATCGAGACGAGAAGGAGGTGAAGAACGAGGAGTGGCATGAGATCCCAGGAACGAAGAGGAGAATGACTCGAGGCAAAAGACGATGAACAGGATCAGGCAGAGGACGAGAAAACTGATGAGGCGAAGGAAGAGGAGGCGAACACTTTCATCTCCCGCCGTCACGGCTCTGCTCTCCCACGACGTGTGTACACCGATGAAAGAATTAATGGACGTGCGGACAGCGTCAGCGAATTCCGCTCTCAGACCTTCCTTAATGTATGAGAAACGTCGTTCCTCCGTGCGTCGATGCGATCAAGTGAGGATCCGCTTCCGGATCGTGAATCCCCAAAGTCTCTTCCTCCTTTCAACCCCCAACCCCATGTCGCTCACCTTTTCTCCGTGGATCAACAATTTCTATCGGAGACGCTTTTTATATCTCACCACCCCCTCACCACCCCCCTCCACCCATTGCTTGTCTGCCCCTTTGCACCCTCGGCCTGGCACTTTTTTCCTCCACCGTCGTTATCACAATCCTCCTTGTTGTTTCGCCGCGTCGAAGTTCAAAGAATCACCGCGCGGAGACATCCACTCGAGAAGTCTCGCTCCTCACTTATATACATTTCTTTTTTCCATTTCTTTCCGTAGTTTTCTTTTTCACTTCCTTTGCTCTCTCCCGTTTTTCACGACACGTCGCTGAGCAAAGTCTCGCTTTGCGGACTTCGGCGCAATCATTTTCGAGGGGATTTTCTTACCGAGCTGCACGCGGACGCAAAGAAATATTATTAAATTTTTTTTTCTTTTTCTAATACTGCGTAGAGATATGAGCTTTTTCGTTCACATACGTTAAAGAATAGAAATATGTGTGTGTGTGTGTATATGTAAATATAAATATATTTATGAACAAATATCATATATATATATATATATATATATATAAGGGTGTTTCAAAAAAAAAATTTTAATTTTCTTCCAAACAGGTTTAAAAGTTTTATTTAGGTATCAAAAGACGCCAATTAAAATTTAAGATTTTAATATTGACATTTTTTTTAAGATTTCAATATTGACATTAAGGCATCGCACTTTTCGATTTCCCATAAGAATAACATAGGAAACATTGTCTTTGCTGCTTCTGATTTTTTTACCTAGCTAACAAAGCATCGTACCAAAAAGCTCAATACATATTTTCATAGGAAATTGAACGCTCTGCAAAAAAGGTCTCTTGTCAAAATTTCGTAAAACTAACTATGTCAAAGTTACAGCCTGTCAAAAGTTGAGTTACCTATAATTTCACCTTTTTTTTAAAATATTACAGCGAATGCAGGTCTTATAAATAAAGTGGACATGAGTTTCGTTGTAAAGCATGCATTTTACTATGAATAGATGATCACTAATAATTCTAAATTTTTTTTTTTTTTTAATTGTATCTGCTACGGCGAACGCTGCGCCAATTTTAGCTTCCATGTACAGGGATTTTCCCCCTTTTTACATTCCCCACCATTTTCTCCAATCCACATCCCTAATCGGTCCCCACCTTGCGGCCGCAGCCGACTTCCCCCTCTGTATCGCATTCACCATGACGTTTTTTTTGTTTTTTTTTGTTTTTTTTTTTTGTTTTTTGTTTTTTTTTTTGTCATGGGTATAGGGAAACTGCGGAAAACCTATACCAATACAGCCGGTCACGAGTTCGCTTCCCAGCCTCGGAGCTAGTCGCGTTTCGTCGAGAAAATATGACGTTGAAGTTTGCATCGTTGGAATACAGTGAAAATCAATCTTTATGAATTCTTCCAATTTCCTTTGGCAGATTCTGCCTACAAAAATCTCTCAACCATTTTTTGAGATACTTATTCTACAATCCACAATATAAATCGACAAAAAAGATTTTTTTTTAATAATGGAAATAAGGACAATAAAATGTAAAAAAGAGCTTTCGTTGCGTTCCAACGATGCAAACTTCAACACCATGAGAAAATAGCTCACAGGCTACAGCCATACACATCCGACACACACACGTACCGGTCCGTGTGCGCGGCGTCTGTGTAGAGCTGGAGCTACGTCACGCCTGTGTTTTTATTTCTCGCCGAAACTACGAGACGGTGATTCGAACCCGCGACCTCCCGATGTGTTGATTTCAGAGGCAGGTACGCTAACCACTAGACCAACACATCGGTTCCACTAATAATTCTATTTTGCAATAATGAAAAAAAATTCAGTTCTTTAAATTTTTCAAATGTACTCTGCAATTTTTCAATTTTATTTATTTTGAAAAAAAAAATTTGTTTTATATAAAAGCTTGGTATACTTCGACGTCTGCTATTTCGGCGCAAGACAATGATTTGGAATTCATAAAAAAATGTGATTTTGTATAAAAAAAGTTAATCCAACAGTCTCACACCAAGCTTGTAAAAAAATGATGGAGCATTTGTGGTACCTCAATGAAGAGGTACCACAAATGCCTGTGGTACCTCAATGAAGAGGTACCACAAATGCCACAAATGTGGTACCTCAATGAAGAGGTACCACAAATTAGCTACGATCTCATTATTTGACGAACATGGTTCCATCAATATTTAAAAAAAATAGTAGTCGCAATTACGAGTCGAGAAGGATTTACGGAAACTAATTTGCGGTACAATATAACCGAAAACGAATTGGACTCATTATTAGAAAAAGATTTGAGCGAATTCGACTCAAAAAATTCGTTGGAACTGTTTAAAAAATTCGTTTTACCATACGATTTTTTGGAAAAGGATATCTCAATATGGTCCAGGGATGATAGCTATAAAGAAATGGTCGAATTTTTTAAAAAATTAAGCGTTACTAACGATGTAGCGGAACGAGGTATTGCATTAATCGGAGAATATTCAAGCTGCCTAACTAAGGATGAAGAACAGCTGCAATACCTACTACAAGTAGTCCGTAAGCATCAGCGATGTTATCCAAATTGTTATAAAAAAATCTCATATAACAAATTAGTGTAAATTTGCATAAATATTTGAGGGCATGTAGCAATTCAAATAAATAAAATTAATAGATTTATAAAAGAAAAACACTTGTCTCTTTATTTATGTCGTCCGTTAATTACAGTAATGAAAAAAAAAATTTACCATTAAAAATAAATAAATAAAACGATAAAAACATTTTCCGACCAAACTTCTATTGAAAAATTGTTTCATTGTTGCTCTAATTATAAGTGATCATTTATTCATAGTAAAATGCATGCTTTACAATGAAACTCATGTCCACTTTATTTATAAGACCTGCATTCGCTGTAATATTTAAAAAAAAGGTCAAATTATAGGTAACTCAACTTTTGATAGGCTGTAACTTTGATACAGTTAGTTTTACGAAATTTTGACAAGATACCTTTTCTGTAGAGCGTTCAATTTCCTACAAGAATATTTATTGAGATTTTTGGTACAATGCTTTGTTAGCTAGTTATAAAAATCAAAAGCAGCAAAGAAAATGTTTCCTATGGTATTCTTATGGGAAATCGAAAAGTGCGATCCGCCACCCCTTAATGTCAATATTAAAATCTTAAGTTTTAACTGGCGTCTTTGTATACCTAAATGAAACTGTTAAACCTGTTTGGAAGAAAATTAATTTTTTTTTTTTTTTAAACACATATATAGGATGTCATGTGATGACCTGACATTTTAATTTATTAATAAAACGTATTATTTATTTGAAAAGTACGAATATTTTTATTTTTGTATAAGGTACAAACATGGAGGTTATGTGTGCAACACAATATCCGATAAATGGCCGCCTCGTCCATGTTTTCAAAGTTCATTCTTTTGACGAAATTTTCAACAACATTTCGGCATAATTGCGGAATAATTTCAGTAATGGCGCGTCCAATTTCTTCCTTCAGCTCCGAAATGGTCTGGGGATCATTGGCATACACTTTTCCTTTCAGAAAATCCTAGATATTCAGATATTTCTGGTACCGATTTTTAAAACACTGTTTCGAGTAAAACGCCTTTAAAGTTTTGAGAACACTTTACACTGAAATAAATGGTTTATTTTAAACTTATATGAAATCGTAGATTTTTGGGCCATACGACCCCACGCACTTTTCGAAACATGACCTTGCTATAAAAAAAAGTCACAAATAACCGGAATCCAACAGGAGCGAGAATACCCGGCTCATGGTCAAACAGATGACAAAGGCCGCGTCTACCTGCGCCCCAACCGTTAGTCGTTGCCTCATCCGGTCACTTACAAAACGCTATAACATCACCATTGCTGCGAATTTCACTATGAAATTTTCAGGGTTGACACTCAAAGGATAGTACTTTCGAATGAGCACCTTTTCGAAAAAGTAGATTTCGTTTATCTACCTAGGTGTATGTAAGTCCTTAAGAGGGAATATACCTTTGTGAGGGCAAAATCAACGGTCATTTTTGACAATTTATTTAAGAAAAACAAAACAACTTTTTGAAATTCGGTTTTTTATACATGTTAGTACAAGTCTTAACGTAAACGATTAAAAAAAAAATAATTTTGCCACAAAATGTCGGCGCAGTAGTCGATGAAAGAAAACTCCTTTTTTTCATAGTCCTCTATGGGCGTATTCGCACAGGCCATAATTTTCAAGCTAGAACAAAAAAACGAAAAATATTTTGAAAGTAGATATAAAAAACTAGTACAGTACGTTGGGGTTTTCAAAATATTGATTTAAAAAAAATGGCGCCAATATGAAAAAAAAAATCAGTCGAATATCGATCATAACATTTTTTAATTTCAACTTATCGAAAAAATCCTACGTACCGGACTAGAAAATGTTGTCAAGAAGCTACAGTTAAAATTTCAAGTCAATTTTACCTTTAACCGGCGATGCCTGGACCATACAATTGTCCTTCCAATTCAACATTCTCTTGATCTTTTTCTTTTCTGAAAGATGTAGGAAAAAATGTACAAAGGTATAGTCCCCCTTAAAACGAAAAACGTGGGGCGCATGCAATAGATAATTGATGCATGAATAGTTCACCTAAGTCACTAATAATTTTATTGCACTGCAAATGATATGAACTGTTGTGTGAGTGCTTAACGACAGCTGCTCCCTACACTCCTTACTATTATGTATTGCAGGCGCCCCACGTTCTTGGTTTCAAGTCTTACAAGTATTTGCATATCTGTCAAAAATTCACAATCACAAATTTTCATGACAATCTATATGAGGTTAGGAGAAATTATTTTATACTTTTCAGTTCGTTTAAAAAACATGGTTAAATTTGTTTTTTTAATTCAAATAATTTTATTTTTTGCTTTATCGTATTGTGTGTGTGCAATTTTGCTTCTTCTTCTCTAGGCGTCGGTTGCGTTGGGGGGCTGTCTTGTTGACGATCGTAGAAATTGTCACTAACGCACTATTCACTATTAATATTATTATTATTTTATAATTTTTTTTTCTTTCACTAAACTATATTCTTTATTTATTTATTTATTTTTTCACAATTTGTTTCCTCTTTTTCTTTCATCGGGACTTGCCTGCCTGTTTGTTTATCTGTCATCCAGATCTGAGCTATGTTTAAAGTTTCAAGTCTCCAGCTCATCCAGAAGGTAGTTCAAAATCGATTGTAATAAAAAAAAATGGCTCGCAATTCAAAATGTCAGGTCATTTTGAGACACGCTTTATTATACATGGTGAGTCACACGAATCAGAACACCTGAATATCTCTGTTGGATTTGAAAATACGAAGTATGTACATATCGAAATTTGAATGTTTTGGAAAGACGCACATGGCTATCACAATATTTGTTTTTCTTAAATATATTTTTTTCGGTTTTTTTAACGTCATCAAAGTTCTTTTCAAATCGAATGGCAAATTTGTTCCCCTTTTACATTGTAGCCGACATCCAAACGAATTCTGCCATTTAACATAGTATGACCTTCAAATGACCTTCAACACAGAAATATTTAATAAATAATAATTCAACGTGTAAGAGTTTTTTTTTATTTCTGTTACGCTAAATGATTTCTGTGAGCTGGGTTACAGTCAAATGTATCACAATACCGCAATAGAGTTAAAGGTTCGGTGATGACAGAAGATTTACGAAACACCTTTGCCTATTTGTATGTACACAATCGTGTTTATCAGCTTCTTATTACTCTGAATACTTTCGGAGTAATAGGTCAACAATACTTCTGGGTTGAACGTCATTTGGAGGTCATACTTTGTTACATCGTTGAATTCGTTTGGATGTCGGCTACAATGTACAAGAGGAAAAAATGTGCCATACCAGTTTAGAAATTTTTGATGACCTTGAAAAAAAAAATGAAAAAAATTAAATAAATAAAAAATCCGATATTTGCATGCTTCGTATTTTCAAATCCAACAGAGATATTTAGGTGTTAAAAAAAACAAAAATAATTTTAAAAAACAAAAAGGTAATGAAAACAGTAGTTTATGTAATAAATATAATAATAATAATACATAATAAAAACATAAGTAGTTTATTCCTTCTTTTTTGGTAGTATTTTACTGCCCTCAAAGGGTAGTAACAACCCCTTTTACCCTTCTAGAGGTTGAATATCGCAGATTCCTCAGTGGGTGTTTACATCATAAAAGGAAACTACAGTCAACATTTTACGTTTCTATCTTCAGTGGTCTAGACTGTGCGTTGATCTGTCAGTCAGTCAGTCAGGACATGTCCTTTTATAGATATAGATTGATACATGTCACTCGGAGTGAAGACGCATCGAGTGACACCTTACTTCTCAAAGTACTTTAAGTAGTTCTGTAAGATATGAGGGAAACACATGAACGTACGTAAGGTACATATACATCATCCCTTCTTTCTTGCTAGTAGGGTAGAAACGGAACATCGCAAGGTCTCAGTTCGGGGTGAACTACTAGTTTAAATAAATTTCCCTATTCGGTGGTTGCATCAAGTTGAAATAAGATGCCTATTTAAATATGAACCCTTAATATTTATATTTAGAGGATCCTCGTCGCGATTTTCTATTTCCCATACTAGTAACATGAAGAAAATTTTGTGTGTGTGTGTGTGTGTGTGTGCGCGTGTGAATTCACATTACTTAGACATCTTTGTACATTGTTTTTTTTTTTTTATTACCGTTCATAAGAAGAAGAAAAAGCAGCGAAAACTCCTGTCGTAACTCACAACGAGGGAGAGAACACGTGGAAAACGTGTGTGCACCGAAGCGCATAAAGTATACCACGCTTTTTACACACTCGTAAAAAGTGATTGTGCGCGTACCTATAGTTCGCGATGCATCCAGAAATTTGAGCGTCACGAACATTTTTTTTTCGAACGAACCGCCAGGCTCGTGAAATGTTGCTAAATGTATATATACATATGTATGCATCAGAGTGAAGATAAAACGCGGGCTTCCTGTTTTTCGTCGATATATATATATATATATATACACATACATACATACATACATACATACATACATACATACATACATACATACATACATACATATATACATACAGGGTGTCCTGTTATAAATGGATAATCCTGCAACGGTCGATGGGTCAGATAATGTCCCACTATATGCTGAAATTTGAGTTTAGTAAAAGTCCCCCGATTTTCGAGACTTTGAGCTTTACCTTGTTTTTGAAAAAAATCATCCGCTTTTGGTTTCTCGCATTCCATTTCTATAAATGATATGAATCGACAATAACTAAGCAACTTTTTCATGTAAGTGGCACGATATGCGTAGTACATTTTTTTTTACACCGCAGGCCATCAAAGTCGGATGTTTGAATTGGTTTGTATGAAAATTCTGCACAAGATCCTTTGGAAGAAATTTCCTTAACATTTAGGGTTAAAGACTTTTCCAGAAAAAACAATAACCAAGAATATTTTTTTTCTTTAACCGGGTAAAAAATCTTTATCATTTGTAGAAATGGCATGCAAAAAACCAAAAGCAGATGATTTTGATCTCGAAAATCGTGGGACTTTTACTAAACTGAAATTCCAGCATTACACTGGCCGAAAAGTTCTATTGATATTGTATAAGCGCGTCAATTTGATTTTTTAATTTGAATTAACTAGTTTTTCGTAGAATCAAATTTGTCCTATTGCATTCCATTATTGGAATTATTTATTTTTAATATATTTATTCATTCGAATCACAATCTATTTAATATCGTCCAACAACTAAATATTTTATTTGATCCTAATAAATCCGTGATTCGGTTTCATCTGTTCTAAAATTTTTTTGTTGAATCCACTAATTGGATCTATTTGACTTTTTTAAATTCAAATTAAACAGAATTTCCGTAGAGTAAACCATTTTTCTATTTCATTGAACTAATGGTCTTAATGGATCTCTAATGGACTGAACTAATTCTAATTTTTGTTCGCACTGTGGTAGTTCATGATCTGAGGAATCGGAATTTTCAGGATTATCCATTCATAACATGACACCCTGTATAGATGTATCACGATAATGCTATACAAATGGTTGCAAATTTCAAGACAAAACCGTACCCACAGTTGCAGCCCTCTGCTCTTTTCGCGCTTCCCTCTACCCCGAAAGTTTCGGAGCTTCGGTACAAAAGTCGATTTTACCGGAAAACTTTTAATTAATACCGGGGAAAACCCGCGAAGTACAAGAAGGACTGCGGGGCGGACGCGGGGGGGTGGTGGGTGGTGGTAACCGGCGTTCACAATGGGACCAAGAAAGTGTAAAGCATTTCGGGATAAAGCGTCCAGACGCGACGATGGAACGGAGGAGCGATGAGAAGAGAGGAATTAGCGAAGGGCCCTTGTTATTATTGCGAATTTCGGCGGATATCCTGTATCGTGAGTATGGGAGAGGCGAAAAGATATTTTGAAGCTTTTTTACTTACATAGGGTTGTGGCTATCAGCGCATCTGGCTGTGAGGACGGTCCTCGAATTTAGTTCAAAACGGATCGAGGATTTTGGGGACAATTGGCTACTATGAGGACCGTCCTCGAAGTCGTGGGTCTTCGAAATCGCGTTTTGTTCAAGTCTCCTCCCCCCCCCTGATACTCCGGGAAGTAGGTTTCCTCTCCAAGGGGTGCCTCGATCCGACGGAAACATCCCAATAACGAATGTACTCCAAAACTGCAGCACTCACGAATTTGTCATCCTCTTTTTTCGTTATCATTTTGTTTTATTTTATTATTATTTTATTATTGTTAATGTTATTTTATTATTATGACTATTTGATTATTGTGATTCCATTATTTTCATTTTTATTTAATGATATTTATATTATTATTCCCATCACATTATTATTATTATCATTATGCTCATCTCTTTCTTTTCCGGAAGAGTTCGGTCGAATTTGTATAAACGTCAAGCAGCATTGTGTAGCGCGAGAGCCGTGCGCTTTTTGAGATATTAAATGCACGGACCGAACAATCGAGACGAAAAAGAAGAAAGCAACAACAAAAGGAAAGAACGGAACGAAAAGATTTTCATATTGTGCTTTTTTGGGGGCGTGGAGTGGGATCGCAATTGTAAGACGAAAAAAGGGGAAAAGAAAAACAATATCGAATGCGAGAGAAGCGAATCAGTACTTTGGAAGAATGGCATTGAATCGAGGAGGATCAAATTGGCATTCCCTTCGCGACTTGGATGTATAGGACACACGCGCGAATTTGTAAAGAATATTCAACGCCCCCACCCCTCTTTAGCTTCATTTCTCCCTTCCTTACTTGACGGTGCTACCCATCCCTCTGTCTCTCCAGCTCCGCAAAGTAAGTATGTCCTGAAAGTGCGAAAAAAATTGGAGCAAAGTCCCCGAAACTCAGAGGTACGGAGTGCGATTTTTTTGCAAATTGCACGAGTCGTCTGTGAGTGGGAGGAAGAAATAGTTGCTTCGAGAAACCCATTCGTGCGTATATATTTTTGGGTACGTACACATTTACATACATACACACACATGTATATATATACATGTATAAATATATATATATATATATATATATATTTTTTCGTATATATTGATGTTCAAAATATTTTTGTCATGATATAAAAAATATTAATAATAATAATTTGTTTTAATCATATTAGTCTCAGCAAAAATCTCGATATCCAAAGAATTAATATTGGTTATAATAATATTATGAAACTTTCTGATACCGACGAGAATAAAGCCAGTAGTAGCATTAATATCAATATTACGGATTATGAGAAGAAGGATTATTCGTAGTCGTAATATTTTGGCTAGACCTATTGTTTCTCTTGATATTGTTATAATTGTTCTTGATTACTTAATATATGTATGCATGGTAAAAACATTTTTATCATAATAATACCATCATTGAAAACAATAATATTAGTAATAGCAGTAATATCAATGTTCAAAACATTAATAACGATGATTATAATATAGCGAAAATTGTTGATAATAAGGAAAATAATAATAGCATAAATCATATCAATATTAGGGTCCATAATAATGTGTATGTATATATGTGTATAGCGTGGCACAAAATCATGCTGTATTTTTTTTCCTTTTTCTCACCGTCACGAAAGCTGCGAGCGGTCAAAAAATATTTAGAGGTCGCTCAAGCCTCACAAACATTCGAATTTTCATTAAAAAATTGATTATTTTTCGTTCACTTCTCATGCATAAATGTTATGCTTTATAATTATTAAATTAATCTCGCGAAAGCTACTAGCCGGTCGATGAATATTTAGTGGTCGCTCAAGAGCTTCGAAATTTTTAATTGTCGCGATTTTTTTTTCTCTTCTCACCCATAAATTTAACAGTTAGTAAACTTTTCTAAACAATTAATCCTTTGTTTCTTTAGAAACGGAATTTTTTAATTTTTCTCACACTTCTAACCCGATAAAACGGGGGACCTATAATTTTGTTTACGAACAAGAGCTTTAAAGAATTATTTTATTAGCACGAAGATTATAATTCTTCGGTTAGTAGTGTGAGGTAATTTTAAAAAATCTGTTTCTAAAGAAAAACTATTAAGTGTTTTGAAAATTCTACAAAGCGTTAAATTTATAAGTGAGGTGAGTAAAAGAAAATTGGCAAAAATTAGAAACTTGGAAGCTGTTGAGCGACCACTAAATATTCATTTACCGGCTAGAGCTTTCGCGAAATTAATTTAAAAATTATAAAGCGTTGAATTCATGCATGAGAAGTGAACGAAAAAAATCGATTTCTTAATGAAAAATTGAATTTTTAAGAGGCTTGAGCGACTGTAAATATTTTTTGACCGCTCGCAGATTCCGTGACAATTTTTTTTCTTTAAATAAGATAATTGGGTGGTGAAAAAAAGGAAAAAATACAGCTCATTTCGCCACTCTAATATATATATATATATATATATATATATATACACAGGGTGTTTTAAATTCACTTCATATTTAAATTTATTAATAAAACGTATTATTTATTTGAAAAGTACGAATATTTTTATTTTAGCATAAGGTATAATCATAGAGGTTATCCGTGGAACACAATATCCGATAAATGGCCGCCTCGTCCCAGTTTGCAAACGTTCACGCTATTGAAGAAATGTTCAATAACATTTTGGCATAATTGCGGACTAATTGCATTAATGGCGCGTCTGGTTGCTTCCTTGAGCTCCGAAATTGTCTGTGGATCATTGGCATACACTTTTCCTTTCAGAAAAGCCCAAAGAATGAAGTCCTATGGCGTCAAATCGCACGATCTTCGTGGCCAATTGACGTCGCCGCAGCGCGAGTTACCACGACCATGAAACTTCGTCTGCAATAACTATGCAGTAACAATGCAGCAAAAAACAATTTCTATGCGTTGTTCGATCGTGTAATTCTCCATGACTGAATTTCGATGCTCCCTGAAGTCAGTTGTCAAAGATTAGTACTCTATGTTCGCTACAAAAAAAAATGGTGCGCAATTTGAATGGCAGGTCATTTTGAGACTTAATATACACTTTCGCGCACAGTTTGTGATTATTATTACTATTGCAATTCGTAATAGGGATACTTTTTCCAAAACTACAATTTTCCTTAATATTTTTATAATTGTTCGTAGTTGTTGAATATGGTCGTAATAATCATTATTATGATATTATTACGATCAAAATGGTAAGAGCAATAATAATAATTTGAAAGAATAATCCCAGTATCAGCAATAATATCGACGTCCAAAATATTAATAAGGCTAATGATAATATTACAATAAGTTTTAATAAAGAGGAAAATAATAATAATAATGATAATAATACCACTATTACACCGCCACCGCGGTGGAACCTCAAAAGACTCGACAGGAACAGATTCTTCGAAAAGCTGATGGCAGCACCAGGTTCAAAGGGTACCGTTCCCGATGGACCGACTGGACGGCAAAGCGCCGAACAACTGATCGACGAGACGACGAAACTCGTCCAGCGGCTCTGCAAGGACACGATGCCACAGGACCGCTGCGGACGAAACCGACAACAACAATACTGGTGGACGGATGAAATCGCGGAACCGTGGAGGGCCTGCTTCGCCTGTAAGAGGAAACTGACTCGGGCGGGGGGGGGGGCGAAGCAGATACGCATAGAACAGCTTACAGGACGGCACGGAAAAAACTGACGACGACGATCAAGGGCACAAAACGGAAGCTTTGCAGGGAACTGTGCGACGAGGTGGATAGAGACCCCTGGGGCACCGACTACAAGCTAGTAACGGGTAAACTTGGGGCTCGGACGCCGATCGGCGCGATTGACTCTCCAACGACACGGACGATCATCAACGCACTTTTTCCAACGCACAAGAGGAGAACGAAGACGGAAGATAGCGACGAACCTGGGGACATACTACTCTTTTCCGACGAGGAGCTCGCGAGAGCGACCGCCTCGATAAAGGTCGGAAAGGCCCCAAGACCGGATGGCATTCCGCGGGAGATTCTGCGGCTGATGGGCAACCTGAGGCCGCGGTTCCTCCTGGACATGTACAACACATACTTGACGCCAGGCACGTTCGGTGAGCGATGAAAGGCGGCGAGGCTGGTGTTCATTGCCAAAGGCAAGCATACTCGCCATCGACCTACCGCCCGCCGAGCTTACTCGACACGACAGGAAAACTGTATGAACATCTGATAAGACCCAGACTCACGGACGCAATCACAGCCGCTGTAGGATTATCGAACAGACAATACGGCTTCAGGAAGGGACGATCGACAAGTGGAGCAATCCAAGACGTCGTGACGACCTTCCAACGAACTCAACAGTACTGCCATGGGGCTCGCCCGATGGTGCGAGGCGTATTCGAGGTCCGTACGTACTCCGAGTGGTGAGCGAGTACTTACGAAACAGACCTATTACGTACGAAACGACGGACGGACGAGGAACCCGGACGATAACGGCGGGTGTCGCCCAGGGACCAATACGTTCCAAGTATACGACAGTTTGCTGCGGCTGGAGATGCCGCCGGAGACTTTCTTGGTTGCTTACGCCGACGACTTAGCAGCTGTGTTTGTTGAACGTGATCCGTCTCTGGCCCAGCTACGACTTAACCAAGTAATGAGGCGGGTGGACGGATGGACAACGGAACACGGACTCCGACTGGCCACAGCCAAGACAGAACTTATGCTACTGACGAGAAAGAGAATACCGATGAATGTCGGGACAGAGATGATGAAGACCAGAAACGAAATCAAGTATCTGGGGGTCACTCTGAATACGAAGATGACTTTCTGGCCCCACATAAGACGGACAGCAGAGAGGGTGGCGGAAAGAGTAAAATCTCTCAGCCGCCTGATGGCAAATATTATTGGACCGAGACTGAGTAAACGTCGGCTACTTATGTCAACGACCCACACGATCCTCCTATACGGCGCCGATATATTGGGGGGAAGCACTCCACGTAGCTAAATACACACACGCAATGAAGATGGTCCAGAGACAACTTGCGCTCAGGATCGCGTGCGCCTACAGGACTGTCGAGGCAGGGGTAGTTCTGGTCGTAGCGGATGTGATCCCGGTGGATCTCGTGGATTTTGAGCGAAGGAGAATCTACCTTCAGAGTGTAAAGACGGGACGGACAGATGCGGCAAGAAGGGAACAGGAGACGACGATACGACAATGGCAGACCAAATGGACAAACGGGACTTCTGGGACGTGGACAAAACGATTGATACCGGAACTGAAACCGTCGATCGGAAGGTGCTGCGGGGAGGTAAATTTTTATCTCACGCAGTTTCTGATGGGACACGGATACTTTAGACGATACCTACACAACGTGAAAAGGGTATGGACTGCAGACTGCAAATACTGCGGACACGACCGAGACGACGCGGAATATGCATTCGTTACATGTGACCCATGGACCGAGACGAGACGCCGACTAGAGCCGACGGTTGAAGAAATCACGCCAGACAACATCGTTGTCGTGATGACCCAGGGTAGCGAACGGTGGGCCTTCGTGTCCACCTTCGTAGAGACTGTCCTTGGGAGAAAGAATGCAGACAGATACTTGAGTGACTGAGCGAATGAGAAGGGCCGGCCCTCAGTAGCCAAGACCACGACGAGACGATACGCTCAGACAAGGGGACATGGACAGGATGTCCGGCCGGAAGTCATGCTAACGCAGTCCACGGCCCGTCATCGTACAGAAGTGGTTTAGCCGGCATGCATCTCGTGAAAACCCTGGCCGAGAGGGATGACCCCTTCCGACCCTATGATGCAAGATGAGAGTCCGGGATACGGGTGACAACGCTGCTCCGGGTTTTAAGAGGCAACTCCTAACCCCTGGCGCGGTGGAGACGCCCATGGTCTTTAAAAGACTTTCACCCCTTTTTACCACGTTAAAAAGAAAAAAATAATACCCCTATTATTATTATTATCCTCTTTACTGAAATTGTTCGTAATGTTATAGCTATTCTATCAATATTGAGGATTATAATAAGACTAATTTCATGATGTACATATATCTATATATATACACCGGGTGTCCCATTTAATCTTACACTCGATTGTTTCCGAAAGATACCGCTCTGATCAAGTTCGGAGAATTAATAAAACTTTTAGGGTTCGAGGAGGCACGTCACAAAGAAAATGTTTGGTCCAAAATTCAAAATGGCGTCGTTAAGAAGACCGACATGCTTTTTTAAAATGGGTTCATGAATTCTTTTACCAAAAATTTGTCAGACCAAAATTAACCAGTGTTGTAGGAAAAGTCTTTTGATAACGTCGCTCATCATTTTTAGGTTAGAATACCCTTTTTTACTAGGTGGGTTGGATTCAGACGAAACCAACGACCTATAATATCATGACCTTGAAATGATTTTGCACCAAAATATTTTTATACGTTATATATATATATATATATATATATATATATATAACTACGAGTAATTATAACAATATGAAGAAAAATAACAGTATACATGAGCTTTGTGATTATAGTTCTTATTGTAATTTGTAATATGTAGTGTCATATTTGCTAAAACTATTATTTTTCTTTATTATTTTATAATTATTCGTAGTGATATATATAGGTATATATATATATATATATATATATAAATATTAGGGTGCCCGTGATTTGGGCTTCGGCAAAAAAATCTAACCTCTAGCAATAAAACGAATCAAGATATGAAAAAAAAATCAGTGTAAAATTTGGACACGCTGGGATAAGGAGAACACGTGCCACCGAGCAGTTTAATTTTCAAAAGTACATGCATTTTTTTAATGGCCGCACTGAAATATCTAGTAGTCTCATAATATTAATTTAAAAATCTGGAATTGGGTACATTGATTATACATATTAAGAGTTACAAAACATATTATTTACTGATTTTTTTCTATCAATCACGTACCGCAAATTCGTACCTTTACATGAAATATTACATAAGTAATAGCAGTTCATCTATGAAATGATTGAAGTAGAGTACATTTGTTTACGTTCGGAATTTTTTTAAAATATTTTGCGACAACTTGAAGAACAAATTGTATTCGATCTTCATCATAAGTCAATCGATTGTTATAATCGGTGATAAGTTTGATCTCTCGCTCCGGTATATCATTACGGACTCTTATTTTTTTTACCAATTGCGCGCCCATTTGATAACTCTCGTTCGAGTCCCAAACAGATACATCGGTGTCGAAAAACGTACAATAAATTTTAAATCGTTCAAAAAAACGCCATAGATTTGGGACTAATAAAGAAAACAATGTCTTTATCGAGCAGAAAAGTAAAGTCTGACTGGAAAACCGGATACCGTTTGGAACCGCATCGCAAAATCGAAATAAATTTGCAGAAACGTAAAGATTTCACGTGTTATATTTTTTTCTATGTCCAACAATGGCAAACCTACTCGGTCGGTAAAAATGAGCGGACGAAGCGCCACGACCAAATTTCGAACTATTTGTCCGCACTATATTTTGTATTATCGCCACTACAGTTAGAAAATCTTGCAGGCTCAAGAAAAAAAAATCATTTCGAAGCATTCAATACACGATTATTATATTATTATTTGCATAAAAAATCCGCTCTGATAATTAATTCACTGCTTCGATTTCCCGCCACAATGTGGCCATACCGCCACGTCCGTTTTCAAATTTTCTATTAATTTTTCAATCTACTCACGGCTGTACATAATTGATGTGAAAAAATCAGTAAATAATATATTTTGTACCTCTTAATATGTATAATCAATGTACCGAATTCCAGATTTTTTTTATTAATATTATGAGACGAATGAATATTTTGGTGCGGCTCTTAAAAAAATGCATGTATTTTTGAAAATTAAACTGCTCGGTAATACGTGTTCTCCTTATCCCAGCGCTTCCAAATTTTACATAGATTTTTTTCCATATTTTGATTAGTTTTTTTACCGAAGCCAAAATAATGGCCACCCTAATATATTAGACTGATTGAAAAAAAAAAATATTTTTTTTCCTTCTGGATTCTCGTGCACTAATGTTGCACGTTGGGCACTAATGAAAGAAAATTTCTCTAAAAAGATGGGCGCGATCACTCAATTTTTAGAGGTGGCTATCTCGACTTTTTTGTATTTGAATTTTTTTTTACGAACGTATTGCATTTAAGCATAGTCATGGCTTCGGATTACGGATAAAAATCACATCCAGCAGCTATTTCGTAACAAAAATAAACTCTAACAATTTGAAAAGATTGCAATATTCACAATTCAAATCCAGGTAGATCAATAATGGCGTCTATACTACTCTCGTTATTCATGTAGATTAATTTATACGCATTAACATTTCGCACTTTTTACGAAAAATTAAATTATAAGCTTTTATTCATAAATCATGTATTTACATTTTCAAAATCTTTTCAAAATTAGTGCCCAACAAAGCACGAGAATCCAGAAGGAAAAAAATAATATTTTTTTTTTAATCAGTCTTATATATATATATACATATACATCAAGCGTACGTCCGATACGTGCCCGTCTGTCTCTTACATTAGTCGCGGGGTCTCGTACTTGAGAGACGGTCGCACAAACCCCTGGGATACGATGCTGCCTGGCCTCTCACAATTGGATTGCCCGCGCTACTCTCGGCGAGTTACAGATTTTTCCTTCCTCTTCCTGAATTTATTTCGTATACCTTTGAACTCCTGAGCGATATATTACTCTCGCGCTCTTTTTTTCTCCCCCCCCCCCCCTCTCTCTCGCTTCCGACGAAAGCTTCTTATACACCACCGCAGTCCATACACAGCTAAAGCTTGCTTTTCTGGCCGCGAATAACCACTTCCCCCTCCCCCCCACCCCTTCGCCATCGCTCGGCCGCTTTCTACTTTATGGCCCTCTTTCCCGAGCATAACTTGGGCTCTTTTTTTCTCTCGTTACTCGCGGCAAACAAACAATATTTGCCAATTAAAGTGTTTGAGACGTCGCGGTTAGCTCGAACCTCATAACGGGCACTCTCCACCTTTCTTTTTTTCTCTTTCGCTCTCCTCGTTCTCCCTCTGGTGCAAATTTATGCATGGAATACGCGACCATGTACGGAGGTAAAGGTGTGGGATTGATCAGCCCGAGAAGGTGCAATAGGGGTTGAAAGTCACCACCCCCGAAGGGAAAAAAATAAATACTGTTTATTGCCTTTGGTTTTTTAAAGGCTTTGATCGCAGAATTTCCGAAAGTGCGCGATTGGAAGTAAGGAGGGCTGATTTTGCTTGTGACACGAAGGAAATGAGCACTTCATCAAGGCCAAAGAAGGAGGCCTCTTTCAGCCCTGAAATACCGATGCTGATTCCTATTCATTGGTTGAATATTGAAATTCTTCGAACACATCGTATTGCACACATCGCGTATATACCGTAAAACGGGGCTACTTTGAACAGGTTTTGGAAGTTTTTTGTAGGTAAATTTCTTTTGAACATCCTTCATACCGACTTTTCTTGCGTCAATAGAACAGTGTAATCCTTGACTATCAAATGTATAAGAAAGTCAAGCTCCACCATCCTCTCACAATTTGGTATATACATTTTTTAAGTGTCCAAGCCGCCTCGAGTGTGGGGCTTCATTGACAGTGCATTGAAATGCAACTTATGCCAAAGATTAAGGGTTACTTTGGATGCATTTTGATAAAAAATGTAATATTTTATGCATTATGCATGGAGTTAAATGAAAAACAACGATTTTTTATAACCAAATTGTCATCGTTATTAAGGCAGCAGAACTCGAACAATTTTCGTCCAATCGACTTGAAATTTTAACTGTAGCTTCTTGGATTACTTCAACAGTCAAGTACGAGCAGTTTTTTCGATGAATAGAAAATTGTAAAAAAATTATCACTTTTGAGATGAAAAGTATGGTCGAAAAAACGATTTTTTTTTAGACTCGTCTCTACTTTTCTGTGAATTATTTTTTAATTCCCCACGTACTTGACTGCTAAAAATAATATAATTAACGAGAATATTCCACTCTTAGTTCCGGGACTAAATTTACGACAGTTTTACTGCGTCCCGCGGAGAGTGTTGGCTGAAAAACAGTAGTGCTATAGTGACTCGTGTGCCGCCATTTTGTATACTTTTGACAAATAATTTTGTTTTACATACTTCAATACATACCTTATAAAGCCTGAAAACTCTTTTTACCATGCATTTTATTTCTTTCTAAAAAAATCCAAAGAAAACGATCTAAAATGGGCAGTTACAGTGGTGCTCTCCCTTACGGAAACATTCTACATAAAAATATCAAGTACCTGGGGTGCTATCATAGGTACTTAATGAGTCTTATAATTGTCATTGAAGTCAAAATCAACTTGAGCAACATTAGAGTCAACTTTAGCGACATTATAATAAACTTGAACAATAAAATGTTGTTCAACCGCCACAGAACCCGCCACAGAAGGTCAAGCGAGCTCGCTGCACACACATTTAAAACGTATTTTGGCGCTCTGTCAAAGTAGCCCCAAAAACTGTCAAAGTTACCTTCAGTACCAAAGTTTTACGATACTCTTTTAAGGCCTCAGGCCACAGTAACGGGTATAAAATCATGTGCGAATTTAACATTTTTTTCGTATGAAAAAGTGATTCACTCATAAAATTAATTACACATCTATTTAGTATGAATATCAAGCTGTTAGAAAATATAAATATATTTTTTTCGATGTACAAAATAGCCGACTACTCGAAACTTCTCGAAACAGCTTTTTCCCAATTGGCGTGACAACCAACTTGAACAATTTTCACTCGATTTACTCTAAATTTAAAAGTTGTGTTCCTAATTGCATTTCGCAGAGAAGTACGTACGGAATTTCTGATTAATCGAAAACTTTTAATTTTATGAGCAGTTCATGAGCAGTTAGAATGAAATTTTTCACTGAAAATTCATTTCTTAAGTTCAAATACCTACAACTTTTGAATAAAACAATACTTTTTAAATTCCTTACGTACTTCTCTAGGTATTCTAATGTAGATTGACGAGAATTTTTGTTTTTTGTTCTAGGTAAAAATGGTGGATGCTAAATGTCACGCCGTGGAGCGCCTAAAAAAGATAACAAAATAAAATATTAGTAGTCGGCCATTTTGTACATCGAAAAAAAATTCTACCAGTTTGATATTCATACGAAATAGATGTGTAGTTAATTTCATGAGTGAATCACTTTCTCGTACGAAAAAAATTGTTAAATTCGCACATGATTTTACACGCGTTACTGTGGGCCTTATCCGAGATTTTCAAACATTTTTTTCAATCCTGTTTGTCCCGATCTCGGCCCGGTCAATTTGTCGAAGCCGCTTTACGATATGGATGCGAAAAAAGCGGGATCCCAGGCCCAACGAGAATTAAACAGGATTGGAATTGTTTTTTTTTTTGCGGATTCGAAGGATTTGGCAGTCTTCGACGTGAGGACGAGATTGGAGCGTTGAGCGCTTGATTCGGTAGGTCGTGATGATGAGACGGGAATGAGGCAAAGGTGGTCGGATCGAAGCGAGGCGAATCGCGCTAGTTTGGAACGAACGAGATCAGACAGGAGACAGGATGGAAGGCTGGCGTTGGCGTTTTCGACTTGGGAGCCCCGCTCGCTTTTCCAAACTCCACTGGTCACCCCAAAAACTGTCGCTTTCTCGCTCTTCGAACGCGTCGTTTATGTGCTCGGAGCGAGCCTCGTAGAAATTCAATTTTATCTCGAGCCCCTCTATTCCTCGTCGAAAAACGAACAATCTCGTCGTCAGCTGAGAGCGCTAGTCTCCAATCGCCGATAGGAAAGATTTTTGCCCAAGATAAATACAAACTGATCGAACACGCAGCCCAATGAGTGTACGGGAGCCGTTGCTCCACTCATAAAGTAGGGAAAAATCGTGCGCGAGTTCTAGAGCCTCCAAGGCGAAGGGCGCCAACGAATCGCTCACTCGAACTCGAAACTTTTGACTATCGGCTACTCCCATTTTACTCAAGTATGATATCTTGGGAATTTGCCCCAGACGGCTCAGATTGGCTTGACCAAAATAGACGAAGTACCAAACCCTTGAGAGGCACGACAGCGGGGAACCCCTCCTCCCCCCCCCCCAGCCCCCAGGACGATTTTTAAGCTTTCGTGACGAAAGACATTAAGTGTGGCGCTGAAAAGTCGCGCTGGCCTCGGGAGGAAGGCTTGGAGGACTCGTGTACACCGCGGAATGGCAACGGAAAGGAGGCGTGTAGGAACCTCGTCATGCTCGGTGGTCCTCGATTGGTATACGTCGACCAGTCCCTCATAGTGAAAAAAAAACCACCGATTGCAATACAAAAATATGTAATTAAGGAGGTTGGAGCGTTAACCATAATCCAAGATTCATTTTTTAAAATATATGTTGTTGCCTACACTATACTGGGTCTTTACGAATTTTTTGAAATTTTTTCACCATAAAACATTAAAGATGAAAAATAGTTTACGCGGGATATAAGTACATTTACAACGATGAAAAAATCAATTTATTTTTTATTTTTTCCTAAAACGATAGCACTATATATGTGGAATATTTTCCTAAAGTTTCAAAGCGAAATTCTTGATCTACTTTTTTCATCCACATTTTACAGAAATGTTGCGTGAAATGCTTTCTCAAATTTGCATTTACTTCATTTTAATTACCGTCACATAGAAACTTTACATGTTCCAACTAAAAAATGTTTGACTTTTTTGCAAATTAAAGTCTACGGGAAGCTAGACTGCACGCCTATTCGCAACTCCCGCAGCGACCTTGCTGTACCACTCTGACACAGTTCCGTCATTTTGGTGATGAATTAATTTAAAAACATTGTTTTGTATACTTAAATATACTATTAAAGTATACCTAAAGTTTGATAATTGTAGAATAATTATTTCTTGGTTTAAAAAATCTTAGTTTAGGAAATAAATTCGTTGACTGACAGCGATTCAAACGCGATTAGCTCGAAACACAGTTTGCAAAGTCGGTGCCAGATGTATCTCGAAAACGACTTGTCCGATTTTGTCCAAATTTCGATACAATATTCTTCGATAGTTTTTCTCGTTCGCTCCGTAGGATTTTTTGGAAATGTTAATTTTTTACAGAATTGCGACCGTTTTAATTTGCCATTCGTTTTTCGTTCGCAATTTTCTCCGATTTTGGATTGCATACACATTGCATAAAAAAAGCAATGGTTCGATCAAATGAACAACCCCTACGTGGCGAACGAGAAAAACTATTGGAGAATATTTTATACAAATTTGGACAAAACCGGACAAGCCGTTTTCGAGGTACATCTGGCACGACTTTGAAAATTATGTTTCGAGATAATCGTGTTTGAACCGCTTCCAGTCAACAAATTATTTTTAAATAATTCCTAAACATACCTCAATGTACGTTTTTCAATTTAAAAAAACCCGGATTTAATCGAAACATTAGTTTTTGAGATAAAAATTCTCGAAATTTACCTGTTTTTCTTGCCGTTTACTGAGGTACCTCCCCTGAATGTATGTAATTTTGAGTGCTATTAGATGGGCAAGACGTTCATAAGTGACTCTATAAGTGTTGTCATTTGTTTGGCTCTTTAGTACTAAGATAAACCATTTCTAACAACGGATTAACTAAACCTTTGGAAATATTTAGGAAAAAACTCCCATCTTCAATTGAACCATCAAGGTTTGATTACAGATTACGAATCTTGGCTGGTGAATGAAGAGCATTGCTGCCATCCTCAATGTCCGCGAAGTAGCCGTTTTTGGGCAACACTCAATATTAATTAATGGTGATAACAAATAATCTCGTGACATAAATATAGGTAGGCATTATTATAAATGAGTCAAAATTCTAGTCTGAATTGTATGAAACATTCGCAGCTGCAGTTTTTTTTTTTTTTTTTTTTTTTTTAATTTTAATCATCGATAATGTTATACTTTTTTAAGTTGGCAGTGGCACAAAAGTTTTTCTTATTTACGCAATTAAAATATAAAAATGCATCATTTTGCTCCTTAATAATATATTTTACGGAAAACTAGCATCGACATAATGAATCTACACCTTGTATGCGATTTTGAGAAGTTGATTGAAAAAAAAATTAATCAATCGTCAATTGACTCAACTAGACTGCTCCAACCTCCTTAAAAGCATCTCAATCCGAATAAATAGATAAATAAATATACATAATAGATCAGTTGAACAAATAATTCGTTAAAATAAATGACATAAATAAGTAAATGTGTAAGTGAATCGACGAGTAGAAAAAGATGAATGACTAAATAAATAAAATAAATGGATGAAAATAAATAATCGATAAAATGCATAAACAATTCAATAAATGTATCAAGAAATAAATAAATACACAAATAAATAAGTGAACATATTAATAAACGGATGAGTGACAAAATAGATAAATGACTAAATAAAATCAATAAATAGATAAAATTAACAAATATTTCAATAGATAAACAAATAATAATAAAGATAATAAAAGACAAAGATAAAGAAGTGAAGCGACTAAGTAAATGAAATAAATAAGCACACAAACAAACAAGACAAATAAGATGAATAAAATAAATAAGTCAATACACGAACAAACAGATGAGTAACAAAACAGATAAATGCTTAAATAAATAAAATAAACGAATGAAATTGAAAAAAATATATATAAAATCAATAAATAAACTAAATTTTAAAAAAGATAAACCATTCCTTAAAATGAACCAATAATTCGATTTATGAATTAAGGAAGAAACGAATAAATAAATAAATAGTGAAATATCCAAATGAATAAAATAAGTTAAATGAATTCTATGACGGAGTAAATAATTGATCAAACGAATGAACGAACGGCCGAGTAAATAACCGAACAAACAAGTCAGATAAGGGCGTGCAGAAGTACAAAAACGTTTCAATCCCCAGGAAAACTTTCAATTAACGAAACCGGCTGACATTCGATTCCTCGAAACTTCTAATTGATTCAAGCATCGACGGAAGCACCGCACCTTTTTGCCGACCGTGCAGAAACATCTCTAGACTTTATTTGCACCCTCGATCGTTGCGGAAATTCGATATCGAGTACACTCCGCGAGCTGGAATCGTTTGCGAACAGGGTGGAAACTAAAGCTAAAAAAAAACGTAAACTAGGACACGCAGGCAAATACGAAACGGACCACTGGCAATCGGCTTTCATTATAACCCCACGACTGGTACGATGATCCGATACACAGAACGCGCGCGCCGTTTCGTCGCGCTCGAATGTCGGCAACGACGGCCAGTGACGGGGGGGGGGGGCTATGAAAGTTAGTTCGTGGGGGCGCCAGCAATTACCGGCAAATTCCTTTCCCCGAGTACCCTTAATTTTACGCCGTTACGTCATTCATTTCTCGTATACATGAAGACCGAATTCCACAAGCTTCGAGAATCCAGAGAAGAAGAAGAAGAAGAAATGGGTAAAAAAGCGACGAACGGCCCAGGCACGGCAGAAATCGGTGGAGACGATTGGCCCTGGGCAAATGATGATGATCATTATAATTATAATAATAATAGTTATAATGTTCACCATCACAAAAGAACAATAACAATGGAGCACATAATAACAATAATAATGATAATACTATTAGCCGTGAGAATATTAATAGTTATTGTCATTATCGAGAGAGATTAATAGTTATAACAACAATAACATTATTAATAATCATAGTTGTATAGATTAATTAAAACAATTAATATAAATAACATTTATATAACAAGTTTACATGACAAATTAAATTAATAAACAAATTAAACAAAGTTAACAAATTTACATAACAAGGTAAACATTACAGAACAATAACAATGCAGCACAGAATAACAATAATAATGATAATACCATTAATCGCGAGAATATTAATAGTTATTGTCATTATCGAGAGAGAGAGTAATAGTTATAACAATAATGACAGTAATAATAATCATTACTTTTATTGTTTTTTTCCTAAATCAATCATACTGATAACAATAACTATGACAATAGGTGAATGTTTCCCAGAGCAAGCTGAGGAAGTGCGTTGCCCGGAGTCAACAATCACTATCACAATTATAATCGTAAATAATTACTATTAGTATAATAAGAATAGTAAATAATCCCCTTAATAACAACAGTCAATAATTACGATTGTAATAATGATAGGAGTAAATAATTACTATTATTATTATAATAACAGTAAGTAATTACTATTGTAATGATAATGTTAAGTAATTACTATTATTATAATAATCATAGTAATTATTTATGCAACTAATAATAGTAATGTCATAAATAATAACGAGACCAATAATAATATTTTGCGACTAATCGCTAATTACGTGACGACGGTCCTTCGGAGCAAAAGAATGGATGGATGCCTGGAAGACTAAACGAAGGCGACAACAGAAAAGATCTCAGACACGAGTAACAAACGGATTTTAAGGGGCTAGGCCACAGTAACGGGTATAAAATCATGTGCGAATTTAACAATTTTTTTTCGTATGAAAAAGTGATTCACTCATAAAATTAATTACACGTCTATTTAGTACGAATGTCAAGTTTTCATTTTATGAGCAGTTTATGTGCAGTTATAACGAAATTTCTCACTGAAAATTTATTTCTTGAGTTCAAATACCTACACCTTTTGAATAACACAAGATTTTTTAAAATTCCGTACGTACTTCTCTAAGTATTCTAATGTAGATTGGCGAGAATTTTTGTTTTTTGTTCTAGGTAAAAAATTGTGGATGCCAAATGTCATGCCGCGGAGCGCCTCAAAAAGATAACAAAAGAAAATATTAGTAGTCGGCCATTTTGTGTGTGTGTGTATGTATATATATATATGTATATATATATATATATATATATATAGTCTAACAACTTCATATTCATACTAAATAGACGTTGTAATTAATTTTATGAGCGAATCACTTTTTTATACGAAAAAAAAATTGTTAAATTCACACATGATTTCATACCCGTTGCTGTGGCCTAACCCCTTAAGGGAAGGGACGTTTCTGTAGAGCACGCAAAGACAACCGCCCAGTCTGAAGTAATGTGAATGACAGTTCCGGGCTGGTATCGGGCGTACAGGGAGATATGTGTTTAGGGGGTAGGGACGGTTGACTAACCGCCCGGTCCCCACACTCAACGAAACACCACCCATGGTGGCCCATCGGTAGTGCGTCAAAGCATTCACAGTTTCCATAAATAATAATAATAATAATAATAGTCGTCTCTCTCCTGTCTCTTTTATTCCCTCTTTTTGCTTCCCAATAATAATAATAATGCAGTATAAACAATCATAAGAGCTAAAATAATTACACCGAAAATAATATTAGCTATATACCCTATATACCCTCCTCTCTCCTGTTTCTCTCTCTCTCTCTCTTCCTCTCCCGAATCGAACTACTTGCGCCAGTTACCCTCGGTGCAATATGCACGTATATATACATACACGGCCCCGTCTCGTTCTAGCAAACCGGCTATCCAAACCTCGCGAACCAAGCCGGTACGCGGCCCCATATAGCCACACACAAACCCTTCTTGTATTTCCACCGGTGTAATTTTCCGCCGGCTTGTCCCGGCAAATGTTTATTCATAAGTCGGACGAATGCACCCCGGCGGCCGATTGTCCGGCGAGTCGACTATACCGCGGCGACTCTGACCTCTGCCTCCCCCCTGCTGACCTCCTCCCATATGGGTGTCTGTGTGGGTGTTTGTGTACACTCGATGTCGCGTGTGCTCCAATGTGTGTCCGTTAACCCTTTATCGTATCTGTGCCATATTTTCTTACTGACCGAACGAACGAACGGAAAAAAGAAGAGCGAAGGAAAGAACAAAAATAACGAACGGCCAAAAAAAGAGAAAAATAGAAAATTTGCATCGTGCGGATTTTTCGGCTAAATAAAGCGTTGCATAAATAATTTTTCTTTAAACAAATGGATTTTTCAATTGAAAATTATTTGATTAAATATTTTTTTATTAATGAAAAAACCAATAATTTGTTCATTTATTTAAAATTAATGCTTCTTCAATCAACGAATTCATTGACAAAAGTTAAATCAATGAGTTTAAATGAGTGAGTTTATTTGAAAAATGGTAAATCAATAATTTTCAGATCAATTTATTTTAAACAATTTAAATAAATAATTATGAAATCGACAAATGTATTTGCAAAACTACAACTAATTAATTTCGAAAACATTCAACTTATTTAAACAAAATTAACAGAATAATTGTTTAATGTATAAAGTGATTTAAAAATATTCAAGTGAAGTAAATAATTACTATGACAATAAATAAACTTAGAGAGATCGTGTTAAAAAATTAATGAGCACAAACGAGGAAACAAATTATCAAACGAGCAGGGAACCAAAAGATGACAAATACTCATGAGTTCTTTGTAATTTTTTCATTTTCATTAACGGTTATTGCAGTTCGTTATTTCCGATAAGCAATAGACATCAAAAATGAAACAAAAAACTTTAAACAAACGACCAATATGTGAGAAATCAACAAAAATTAACAAATAACGAAACATGCTTTGTCTGTAAATCTGTAGATTTCTATCTCCACGTATAATGAAACTGTAATGGGTCCTCTGTCTACAATTTTTAAGTTTTTCCAAAGTTTCGTTACAGATCGTTCGTATGAAGCAAATTGATTGAAAGCGGAGGGGGGGGGGGGGGTGGGAGAGAGTGAAAGAGATTTCGGTGGCTACGAATCCCCCACAGTGAGATAGTGCGGACCTTATTCAGTATTTTAACTAACAAGGGGAGGACGACAAACGAGACCCACCGATTGCGCCCAAACTGCGTGGGTAGAAGGAGGTGGGTCCCCACTTAACGTTCCTAAAATATTTCGCCTCAGTGGGCCATAGGAAAGGGTAAAACGCTCTCCAAAAATTTTCGAGTAGGGCTTGAGCCTTGAGGGCATTGCCTGTCAAGCCCATCAACTAACAAAAAAGCTTTATGCAAAATTCTTGGAAACAACATTGAAGCCATACGTCTCAAACGATACATTTTTTTCGATTGGTGGTTCCGTGAAGCGGCCAAGCAGATTTAACATTGTATAATGAGACATTTACCAATGAGCAAGGCGAAGCAACGTGCACTATGAAGGTAACTCCACCCAAATGTACTCCGCTGGTTTAACCGTGTGATGTATAATTCTATCGCCAAGACAAAATTCTAATTAAAATACTACAACGTGCCCCTGAGTTCATCCAACAGCAGCGAGAATTATCGTCAACGGAAGATGCAATTAAAATACATTCGATCGTGCAGCATCAATTCAGTGCTCCTCTTTTCACCTCTATGATCCAATACGCTTTGTTTGCATCTAAATTGGCAGAGGAAAAACCTTCGTTTCAAAACTTAAATGAAGTATGCTTTTCAATGAAGCATGTTTCGGAATAATGTAACTGCTCAAACAATGCTTTTAGAAGATGTGCCTGGTGTGAAAAATATGTATGTTTTAAATGTTTCTACGATGGACATGACCCTAAAAATTGTAAAATTGTTCCTGATAATGAATAAAAAGGAGCGTACATAATCAAGTGCATAAATTTTCGGAATTTTTATTTTCATTAAAAACTTCACCTAATTATATAAATTAACTGCTTGAATATATTTAAATTCTACAATAAGCAGTTAAACATTGCGAGAAGAAAAAAAAATGTCAACGGTTGCAGCGAGAATCGAACCCAACCTATCGGGGTAAGAGGCAATGGGCTTGACTACTGTGCTTCGCCGCTGACTTGGAAATGGTTGAAAAAATACCCCTCAAGCTCGACTCGGAAATCTTTGAAGATCGTTTCACCCTTTCCAATGGCCCGATCAGGCGGAATATTTTAGGAACGTTGAGAGGGGACCCACCTTCTTCTACCCACGCAGTTTGGGGGAAATCGATGGGTTCAAATGGCGTCCTCCCCTTGTAAGATTTTCCACAAGTCCATACATTTTGTGTTAGCTATCGAATTGAGGACTAATTTAACAATCGAAAGGATTTAAACACGACAAAAAGCTATTTGGGGTGGTGGATTTTTTTGTTATTGCAAAATATCCCAATCACTTTTTTGCTAATTATCCCCGAATGGAATTCCGGGCACACTGATCGAAAAAAATATATAAATACATTTACATATATATATATATATATATATATATATATATATATATATATATTGGGATGTTGGATAAGTTCTCGCCGTTTTTTCGGGAAAATTAATGCTTTATTTTTATAAAACATTCCTTATGCTTTCAAACATTTCGAAACTGTTTAGTGATCAACTCTTAGTGATCGCAAGTTCAGCTAGCGTCTGACATGAGTCTTCATGAAGTAATGGGTCCAATTCAACACATGAAAGTCATTATTTTTTAAGCATCTAAATCAATATCCGCATGTTTTTTTTCCGCCAGAGCATGGTCACCGCAAGTCTTAACAAGAATTATGTGTGCTTCAGCTGCAGCTTTTCTTTCAATAAGGAAGTGCAGAGAAATTCCCCGCAAATATTCTTTTTTTGGCACGAAATTTGACATGTACACTATGACATATTTGACATGTACACTGACATTTGACATTGAACACTATGAAAAAAAAAGTTGTTTACACTTCGGCGAAATGAAATGCACTGAATTTCAAGCTTGCGTATAGTAATTCTTTATAGTTACGTTACCATCTTAAACTACACGCACGCAGTTCTGGTAACGCTATCTGTCGGAAAACGGCGAGAACTGATTCAACGTTCTAATATA
>OZ023314.1:2480960-2515017 GCA_964007375.1 Ophion obscuratus | reverse complement strand
CCTCCTCCTAAATATTATTTTTATTTATATCCACTCATCTCGCAATCTTTATATTGTTTTTATATTATTTTTACTATGTTTTATCTCTCTTGTTAATTGCAATTTGCACCATGATTGCTACCAGGGCATATAATAAATAATCAATCCCATTTTTCTCGGTGATCAAAATTACTACGTGAGGATTGCAAATGCGGAGCACCGACATGTAAAATCATCGCCATTTTGGATGTACTAACGAGATTAATGAAATTCGAGTTTGACATACTACTCGTAACTCGGCCTTTATACATTCACAACCAATTACGAAAAAGGATTCCTTTTTACGTTTTTTTTTGTACGCAAAAAGGTACCTCAGGGTGATTGACGCTGTATCTGTTTTCGAGCGATCGCTAAATTCGACCTGCGCAGTTAGGGCAAGTGACCACGATAAACGAGTAATTGAATTTCTACCTGTGATGAAAATTGATAAGTTCAAAATTGTTCGTATAAAAAAAACACTCGACTTGTTTTTCCACAGAACAAAACTACTATTATTATTCATATTATTGTTGTTACTAGTATCATTATCATCGTTATCACAATAACAATTATAATAGTGGTATCGTTATTGTCTTTATTTATATCAAACAATTATTATTTTCGTTGTTATTATTCATTATTAAAATGCATCGAATTTTTTTTACAAAATAACAGTAATTATGATTTTCTCGTTAATAATTATCCCGATTATGAAAATATTGACAGTATCAATATTATTATCGCAACATTTCATTTTTTACCATTTTCATTATTATAATCGTTATTGTTATTGTTTTTATTGGTATTGTTATCACTACGACTATGATTGTCATAGTTATAATGAAAAAAAAAAAAAAGTTATGATAAAATTAAAAAATAATATTATTTAGATTCATTGTGGTTATTGTATTAATATTATTATCGCAATAGTTGATACTATTAACATCATTGTTATTATTACTATTTCCATTGATCATTAGTACGACTGTGTAATTGTTATCGTTAATATTTACCATTTACAAGCCTACATTTTTTTGTTATAGATCCTTATTGTTATTGTTTA
Source organism: Ophion obscuratus (assembly GCA_964007375.1). NCBI lineage: Eukaryota > Metazoa > Arthropoda > Insecta > Hymenoptera > Ichneumonidae > Ophion > Ophion obscuratus. The sequence goes on along the minus strand of OZ023314.1, from coordinate 2,513,936 downwards.
TTATTTATTTATTTATTACTATGATTTTATTCATATGAGAACAGGAATAATTTTTCTGATTAATTTTAATCTTATTTTTATTTATTTTAATGTTATTGTCATTGTTACAAATATATGCCATTTTCATTAATATTGTCATTAGCGTGACTGTTATTGTTATCGCTTCTTATTATTCATAGTTATTCCCATTTGAAGTTTCATCAGTACTATAACTGCACAAATTTTGAACAATAATATTGTCGTTATTTTAACGATAATGATAATCGTCAAAGTTACTTTGATCGATGTCATGATTATTATTATCATCATTCCAATTATTACGATTGATATGATCATCATTAGAGTTTTCGTAATTGACGACTGATTGCCTCAAGTATCTCTGTAATTACGCTACTCGAATGTCAATCGTGCTCCGCATCCACATTCACCCATTCGCAACGCGACAAAACGTTCGAGCCAATACATCACAAGCGCGATTGAAATAGTGGAACAATGAGTGGATATCTGTTTTCGAACCTATCATGAACGTTCACGGACACATGAACATATCGGAAATAACGCACGTAATATGTACTCTCGATCAATATACGATTTCTCGCGTTGCTGTACGAACTGAACCGCGCTGTCGCCTTGTTTTCGTTTATTTTTTTTTGCGCGACCGTATACGCTTGCGCCTACCTCATAGACAATGTTCAATCGTTTACACAGCGCAGTCGAGTTTTTTTGTTGCTGTTATTTCGGACACATGTTATTTTGACGTTTCTGTACTTTCGTGGCTGACAAGCAGCAGGTCTCTCTCTCTCTCTCTCTCTCTCTCTCTCTCTCTCTCTCTCTCTCTCTTCTCTTTGTGGAGGGTTGATTTTGGATTTCACGTATTCGGAGTGGGTGGATGGACAGGTGGTTCCCAAGTCGAAAAACAAGCACGAGGATTGCGCGATTTTTTTTTCGAAAGCACGACAGGTTAAAAAAAAATTAAGCCTGCTAGCAGATGATTTCGGAAGTGCGAGATCATAATGAAGATGGGCTGATTTTGGTTGTGACGCGAAGGAAATGAGCACTTCATCAGGGCCAAAGAAAGAGGCCTCTTTCAGCCCTGACATTCCTCGACGCCAATTCCTATTCGTTAGTTGAATATTGAAATTCTTCGAACACATCGTATGGCACACATCACGTATATGCTCTTTTAACCGAAATATTCAAACATTTTTTTTCAATCGTCCCGATCTCGGCCCGGTTAATTTTTTTCGAAGCGGGTTTACGATCCGGATGCGAAAAGAGCGGGATCCCAGGCCGAACGAGAAATCAACGGGGCTCGAATTGTTTTTGTGGTTTTTTTTTGCGGATTCGAAGGATTCGGCAGCCTTCGACGTGAGGACGAGACTGGAGCGTTGATAGTTTGGTTCGGTAGGTCGCGAGGATGAGACGAGAATGAGGCAAAGTTGGTCGGATCGAAGGGAGGCGAATCGCGATAGTTTGGAACGAACGAGATCAGACAGGAGACAGGATGGAAGTCTGGCGTTGGCGTTTTCGACTCAGGAGCCCCCTTCGCTTTTCCAAACTCCACTGGTCACCCCAAAAACTGTCGCTTTCTCGCTCATCGAACGAGTCGTTTGTGTTCTCCAAGCGAGCCTCGTCGAAATTCAATGTTATCTCGTGCCCCTCTATTCCTCGTCGAAAAACGAACAATCTCACCGTCAGCTGAGAGCGCTAGTCTCTAACCGCCTATAGGAAGGATTTTGCCCCGGATAAACACAAACCTGATGAACATTCGGTCCACCGCTCGGATCTCACTGCGGTTCGCCGTTGGACATTGGAAACAAAAAGAGGGAGAATCGAGAACGCGATGAAATTTAGCCTAACCTTGATACAGGGGGGGACTCACCGTTTCGGACGATTCTTCCTTACGCGATAAATCGCGACCCGGCTCTCTTCTGCTCCTCCCACCTCGTACTCGACATTGACAGTCTCCCTCGTTATTGACACTCGCAAAACTATCGACAATAATTGCCGAAACGGTGTTAATATTGCCACGTGTGAAACTTCCGCGGTTCCAAAAATTCCCGCCCTCTTCTCGCGTACCCAAAAAACGTCGAAAAAGAAAAACGTTGAAAACAAAAAAACAATATCAACCCAAACGACGAAAGAAACGAGAACAAAGAAAAAATTGGGAAAACCGGAAATGATGGACGAGAGAAAAGCCGTCGATGAGTTTGGTACCGCGCGTGTTCTCCACGTTGACGGGACTCTCGGTCCTGGAAGAGTCGTGTACGCGGACAAACATCGGACCAGTAACTGCGATACGTCGAGCAATGAAGGTTCACCCCCGAAGCGTCGCTCTTCCGGACCCTCCCCCCGCTCACCCCCCCCCCCCCCCCCCCTTCCACCATCGTCTCCGGCGTGGAATCGTCGCCTCGCCGCGCGTTCCGCTCGTCTACGTACGCATGCGTCGGCTGTTTCAGCGCCGAAACGAAAAACCCCACCCCCTCCCCCCAACCACCCCGGGCGACCAACCACCTGCCTCCCACCGCCTATCTGCCGCGAACTTCGAAGCTCACCCTCTCTTTTTTCACTCTGTCTCTCGTCCCATCTTCGCTTTTTTTCTCCTGCCATCGGGAAGCCAAAGGATTTATCCAGGTGTATTAATAAAAAGTCGCCCAACCCTCCCCTTCACCCTGTGCGCGCATCCCTCCACTTTTCCGCCCCTCCATCCCGCAACCCGTTAATGACTCGTAGTCAAAGCCACGAGAAGAAAGTCAAAGTCGCCTCGAACAAGCGAAAACGAACCGCAAACAAGCGCAAACAAGATTACGAAAGACCGGCTCGAAGCCACACAAAGCCAAACAAAGCCGCACATATCCAAAGAAATCCCAAACAAACTTCAATAAGACCAAACAAATCCCAACCAATGTCCCGATAAGCCCGAAGGACGAAAAAAAAAAACGAGCCCAAAAGGACACCAATAAATGTGAACAAGCCGCAACAGACGGACTTCACCAAACCCAAACAAACACGTACAAAGTCCAATAAACGCGAACAAGCCCAAACAAACAAACGAAAATAGCAATACACCCGAAGGGGCCGAAAACAGGAGAAGGCCGAAAAAATCCAAGCAAAATCAAAGAAGCCCCAAACGAACCCAAACAAATGCACGTAAGTCCAAAAGAAACTCGAACAAACTCAAGCCTAAACAAGGCCGAACAAAAATTCCGAACTTTATCAAGCCTATTCCGAAAAGCCCGAAATCCAATAACCCGAAACTAGCCCAAAACGACCTGACGAAGCCAAACAAATCCAAGCAAAGTCACAGAAGCCCAAAACAAATCCAAACAAATCTGTATAAGGTCAAACAAGCCTGAAATAAATCCAAACAAATCTGAATTAGGCCGAACAAGCCCAAAATAAACCGAAACAAGGCCAATTAAACCTGAACAAACAAAGAACAAGGCCAATCGAACCACAAAAAAACCCCAAACAATCTGTAAACAACTCGGAACAAGGCTAAACGAACCCTAGCATAAAACAGCTTGAACAGCGCCAAACAAAACCAAACGAAGTGAGAAAAAAAATGCCCTCAAACAACCCTAAAACAACCTGAATGAACGAACCCAAACAAAATCGAACAACCAAAACTAACCCATCGAATCCCAAACAACACGTGCGCCGTACTGCAAAACTTAATCTCGAATGAGCTTCAAGACACGGCGGGCTTTCGTAAGGTGGGTGGGCAGCGTCTCAAGCGACGAGACTCGAAGATGTAATAAATGTAATAGCCGTGGCCGATAGAAATTCGAAGAGGGGCTCGGAAGCGCGCGCTTCACAGGCGCGATCAAGCCCAAACGAGAGAAAGAGAGCAAGAGAGAGGGAGAAGAGAAAGAGGAGGCACGTACAGGATGCGCATGCGCCAACCGGCTTAAAACGTGGGGGTGCACGGGGGGTGAGTCAGTCAGGCCGCAGCGCGCGCTCAGAAAAGTACCCTTGCGTACGGTACCGCTGTAGGATACCGCCGGCCCACGGCACGGGAGCAGCGTACACACAGTACCGGCACACGGTGCAACGGCGGGGTGGCGCGGTCCGGCTCTTTTTTCCACCCTTCTCACGTTTTTTTTGTCTTCGTTTTTTTTTCTCTTCTTTCTTTCATTCTCGCTCGTGAAGCCTTGCGCGGTGCCCTTTCTCACTGTACTTTGCACTATACACGCACACAGATATATACATGCAACACACACACACGAACATATATATATATATATATATATATATGAATGAGTGTGTGTGTATACGTATATATGCATTTACATATGTATACACGTGACAAGTACATATGTGAAATACTATTTGACTTCTCACTTTTTGTTGCAAAATTCAAATATTTATTTGTAAAAGTTCAAACAAGATTTTCATAAATAATATCCTTCTTATTATTTTCCATTAACCGAAGAAGAATAAAAACTATTTTATTGAACGATAAATATTTGTTGCACTTTTGGAAATAAATTTTGGAGCTGCGAGAAAAGATGAGCAGCTTCAAAATTTGTTTACAAAAGCAACGCAAATATTGTTTGGTAATAAAATAGATATTATGCTTCTTCGGCTAGTAGGAAATAATAAGGACGATTTTATTTGTTAAAACCTTCATGCACTTTGACAAATGAATATTTGAACTTCGCAACGAAAAGTCAGGCGTTACATTGTAATCCACACGCACGTACACACGCGCACGCGCGCGCGGACACACATACGCGGCACATATTTATATCGAAATACTTGTATGTTTTATAAAGATATTTTGAAATTCAGTATAAAATTCACCAATTTAATTAGTACACCCAATATATTTTACGTATGTGTATATATATATATATATATATATATATATATATATATATATATATATATGTATGCATATATATGCATACATGCATATACTTGCGGTCTACGAATTAAATTGGTGATGTTTTACTCAATTTAAAAATGTCGTTGTAAGAAAGTACAAGTATTCCGATTAATAAATAAGTCTCTATCATTTTCGATGAGCTCGAATACAATTAAGACGGTTGTAGCGATCAAATTTTTTCTTCTACTTTTTCGAACGAATTTTTGAACCTGCATTTTTATGCAAACTTGAACATTCGTTTATAAAAATATAGTAGAAGAATTTTTTAAATTAATAAAACAGTCGCAGCGATTTTCGAGCTCATCGAAAATTATCGAGACTACTTTATAAGGAAGAAATTAATTTGTGCACTTAATAAACGATTGAATTTTAAAAAGTTTATACACACACACACACATATGTGTATGTGTATATATGTGTGCGTGTATATACATATATAGATATACATACATACATATATACATATATATATATATGCGTACACGTGTTCACCTGTCTTATCTTACAACAGTTCGCCCCGACAAGTGATACAAGCCAATTTTGGTCCGGCACGCACGAGCTCCATACGGACCGCTAAGTTCGAACGTACGAGTGATAAACGCACAAGAGTCTTTGTCGTACAAGAGATCTCGTACCGCGGGCTGCCGTCCTCGACCCCGTTGCCCCGTTGCCGCAAAAATAAGTGTTTCCAAAGTCTCGCGGTAATCGCGAGGACTGGCGCTATCAATCGCCGCGAAGCGTCGCTCAAACGCGCCACTCGTGGATACTATTCGCCCCTAAAAGGAGACACTCGGCCGCGCGAGTGTCTGTCGTGCGCGGCACAAACGAGCCTCCACTTCACGTACATATACATAAATGCATGTATCGCATTGCAATGCGAGAAGGGAGGAATTCACGGGGACTGAACGAATAGGGCATGATCCTAAGGATTCGCGGAGTCACGAATCCTCGTCCTCGAAAGTTCCGCGGAAAGTGCGAGAATCCGCGAGTGAAATGAAGTGAGGAGGGGGAAAGAGAGAGAGAGAGAGACAGAGAGAAAGAGAGAGGGTGAAAAGGTTGCCCAAAGGGAATGAGGTTAACTCGCGAACGATTGCAGTGTGTGGTTACAACGATTGATTTATAAACGCAAAGTTGCAAGGATCCCGGGCATTCTCGTACGTGTTACGCGATTATCTCGATCGCAACCCTCTCGAAAAGCACCCTCCCCTCGCATATCACACTCCACCCTCCACCCCGACACTCTTGAGTGTTCGAGTGCAAACGCGTCAGAGCTATCGCGATGTGGCCCGAATTATCGGCCGATCGGATAACATTGTGGAAGAGTGACGGAACGTCCGACTAAAAAAAAAAAAAAAAAAAAAAAAAAAAAGCCAAAATGTGCGGCATGACTCAAAACGTGGGAACCCCGAAACCGTTTCGCGCCCTCTCGTTTTAAGGGGGTGGAAAAATTGCGCGAAAGAGTGACAAAGCTCCGCTGTGAGCAATCGAGCGAAAAAAATACAAAAACAAACACAATGTCTTTCGAGACTGAAGAATCGTGAATCCTTAAACTCTGTCGCGGTCTTAAGGGGGTGGAAAATTTCCCGAATGAGTGACAGAGCTTTGCCTCGAGCAATCGACCAAAAAAGTTCGCAAAAAGTTACAAAAACAACGAAATGCCTTTCAGGACTGAAAATTCGTAAGTCCTGTCGAGAACTCGCGTCTTAAGGGAGCGCATAACTTGCGCGAGTGACGGACACTTCGCTCTTCGTGAACGAAGAAAATTAACAAATCATTCGAAATAAAATACGAAATGGGTTTCGCGACTGCAAATTCGTGAGTCCTGAAATCGTCTCGAGGGCTTGCTCGAAGGGGCCGGGGGTGAACTCGAAATTTCAAACCGATCCACGAACACTTCGCGAGACACGCGCACACACACAGTGAAAATATGGAATGGTCGTGGAATCATAGAAAGAAAACTCGTCGTTCCTCGACTAGGATGTCGCTGCATTGAAGATTTTTTTTTCTTCTTCTTTTCCTGCATCGCCGAACTTCGACTTCGTCTACGACTTCGACGTTCAAGCCGCTGGATTGGATACTTCGATATTGATGGTTCTTTTTTTTTGGGGTGCATCGGTGAGGGGAAAATATTGTGATTGGGGGTCGAGCGTGTGTTAGTGTCGGAATTGTGCTGCGTCGCCGTGAAGAGGAAAAATAGAGAGAGAGAGAGAGAGAGAGAGAGAGAGAGAGAGAGAGAGAGAGAGGGAGAAAGGAGTACGAAAGTGTAAATTGCTTTTTTAATCGTCCTGTCATTATCATAATCTGATACATGACAGACGTCAAACTATATATATCTATATACGTACAATACCGGCTGTTCCTTTAAAACCGACTTCCTGAAATATTTCCGAAACCGTCAACAGTACGAAAAAATGTTTCCAATAAAAGTTGACTAGTTCCCAAAGCACATCCGGCCCGAGCATTTTTTCTTTCTACATGAATCCCTAGAGGTCAATCAAAGGTCATCTTTGCTTCTTTGCTGAAATAAATTCATATATCTTTCAATGCAAAAATCGCTGGAGTACTTCCGTGTAAGCAATAACCAGCACCGCCGATTGGTGGTTCAAAAAATATACTTTCATTGACTAAAAACAAAGTTGACCTTCGTACGTCCTCTACGCTGCGGTAGAGAAAAAAGTTACTTGGACCAGTCGATGGGCACTGCAAAACCATTCAACTTTTGTCCGAACGGATTTTCCGTAATGCCAACCGTTTCGACGATATTCGAGTGGAACCGTTCAAACGGGACACCCTGTATATACGCGTATCGACGATAATCGCCACGCACCGAATTTCCCGTTTTCAAGGTCCACGTGGTCGGCGAAAAAAATTGCGAAAAAATTCTTCACATTGACTGTTTGCCCCGCTATAAATCTCTGCACTCCCGTATACCGGGTGTCTCGATAATAAAGGATCGTGAGCGACGTTGTCGAGAAATTTGTCTCGCCGCGATCGACACCAAAGACGAATAAGAAGAGAAAAAGAAGAAAAAAAAACATAAGTGCCACTGTTTGTTGCGCGTTTCACTGACACTCGTGAATTTGCTTGTTTTTTTTATACCCAGGTCGAAAGGGACACGAGGACCGATCGTTGTTGCGCGTCGTGCAGTGACGAGGGCGCGAGAGAGAGAGCGATAAAGAGACGCGACGAAGGACACAGGGAGAGGGTGTTGGGTGGTCAATATGACTCCCATCTTTCTCGTCCTGTTGGTGGCGATCGACACGATTGTCGCGCAGAATCATGGTGGTGAGTAAACGTCTGAAAAAAAAAAAAAATTTGCTACGAACGTGAGGGACACGCGGTGGTGTCCGGTGTAACGAGAAACGGAAACAAAATCCAACGGAGAGCAAAGCTCGACATCGACGAAAAGACGTGTATGGAAAAAAATAAAAGGAAAAAAAAAACGTTAACGAGTACCGACCGGAAGTGGCGCTCGTTGCTCGCGAGGGACTACAGCGTGGAACGAACTCTAGCCTTTTTTTTAGTGTAAATACTCGAGACGATACGAACGAGCCCTTGATTTCGTATCTTCGTCGGCGTTTTTTTTTTTTTAACATTTTTGTTTTTTTAATGACCCCTCTCGAGGCAATTTTACCGAAGAATGTTGAAAGACACGCCGTTTTCCTGCTTGTCGCGCCTTTGAACGCGGGCGTAACGCCGATAAGAGTTCACGAAGTTTCCGCGAGTTCCGGTGCATCGTTTCCGTGGCGAAAAAAAAAAAAATAACCATTCTGGCAGAGTATCGGGTATTTGACGAAATTTATCACGGAGTATCGTTTTAATCGCTCGGGAATTTTAATGATAACGAGGGTTGTCAGTTAACGTCATATCGGGTTGTATATTTTTTCAGTTGTTTTATCATTTATATAGTAGATCATTTTTTAAATGTTATATGCTTACTTATAATTACACACATACAAGCATAATATGTGTATTTATAAATTACATATTTATAGTATATAAATCGTGTGCCACAGATACTCGATATAAAAAATAATTGTTTTTTGTTTTATATTATATATTGATATTTCGGTTTTAAAATTTTTTATTATTACTCAAACGTTGACGGTAGTTTACAATATTACATTACTCAGTATATATTGACGTCATAGAAAAGGAAAAAGTAAAAGCTTACATAAATATATGTATATATCTATTCATTTATCATGTAAATGTATAATGAATAAACTAGTAAGATGAATAGTAATAAACATCATTATATATATATATATATATATATATATATATATATATATATATATATATATATATATATTAGAGTGGTCCTTGATATGGGTCCAAAAAAAATTGATCGCACCGCCCTTTAAAACAGTTTGAAATAATAAAAAAAAAATCTACGCGAAGCCCCAGCTATGTCCGTTAAGAGGAAGGGGTGCCTGTAAGCAAGAACTTAAATTTAAATATCAATTTTTCTTTATGATTGGAGAAATTTCGGTTTTTTAAATCTAGTTTATTTGTCAATTTTTCACCACGATATTTCTGTGGTTTAAATAAATAAGTTCGTACTGAACGAACTATTATCGATATCTTATGTGTACATTTTTTGAATATTATGTTTTTTCCGACCATTTGGATGACTTGTGCGAATAAATAATTTCTTTGTTTTCAATAAAACGAACAAGCTCACCAAGTTTAAAATCCTGCCAAGTTTAAAATGTCCCTATGCATTTTGGCGAAAGTAATTTTCAAATACATTTTTTATCCACAGCACTGGAAGTCTGATCTCAGTGAAATATTAATATGTTTGTATCTCAGCACGCAAGGAATATTTCTAACAAAATAAAAATAAAATAAAAAAATAAAAAACACAATTCTGGCCAATCCGGAAGTTCGATGTGAATGGTTTATCGTGAATTTATATCCTTCGTACTTGATAGATTTTTCTGACAAGATGCAAATTTAAAGTTTGATTTTCATGTGATTAAAAGCGTTCGGCAGCAGCTAAATCGAACTATTGGTCCAAAATAATAGAATGGTAAAACTGAACGCTCATCAAATCTTGTATGGAGGACCTTATTGTTTGATCTGTATATTGAATACCAATATACAATAGCTTTGGAAAGTAAAAAAAAAATTGACATATAAACTAGATTTAAAAATCGAAATTTCTCCAATCATGAAGAAAAATTGATATTTAAATTTAAGTTCATGCTTACAGGCACGCCTTCCTCTTAACGGACATAGCTGGGGCTACGAGTAAATTTTTTTTAACCCATATCAAGAGACACCCTTAATATATATATTGATATATTAATATATTAATATATATATATATATATATATATATATATATATATATTGATATATTGATCTACACATACAGAATAAAATACCAATATACATTAGGGGAGGAACACCACTGTGACGAGCCGAAAAAAGTCGTTTATACCACATTTCTTTCATCTACTAGATTATCCAACAAGGAAAGGTTGCGAGGTCAATCTCTCCAATTTCGGGAACGAGCCCTCGAAAATTCGAGTGTCCTTTTGTCGACGACGTTTTAACGGCACGAGATATGAAAAAAATTCAAATTGCAATAATGTTTATTTTTTGAAAAACGAAAAACACCCCTATTTTCGAGGGTGCGATTCACCCCGTAAAAATCGGGTTCCGCAGATATATAAAAATACGTGTCGCCTATTTTTACCCATCCTACAAGCATGCAAAATTTCATCGAAATCGGAAAGATCGACTCGCAACTGTTGAGTCGGATTTGACAGAGCGATATGTTATTAAGCAAACAGTGAATTTACTTCGTGGAAGATTTCGTTAGGAAAAAAATAAAAATTAACGTTATTGAGGTATAATAGAGTCTCTGTATAAAAAGGCGGTTCGATCGATAATTTAATGGTTGGTGTGAAAAATAAAAAGTAAAAAAGTTTTATAATCTATGTAATATAGTTCTCGTTGTACGCAGCCGTTTTTCGAACGAAAAAAAATCTCATGATGCATGGTGTTAAAAAAAAGTAATTTTGGCGAAATTTTTACTTATATGCTGGGCGTTAAAAAATACTACGTTAAAAAGAAGGCTCCAACAGCGATAGCTACGGCAAATACGGAAATTTTCGTTTTTTTTTATTGAAAACCCAAACAAATTCATAGCTAGAGTTATGATTTCGTTCAGGTCGAGAAAAGTCGTTTCGAGAAAAACGCGATTTAAGGGATCGTCTCAGTGTGGCCCTCCGAAAAATCACTGATTTTCGCGATTTTTTTAAAAATATTCAAATAAACTAATCGGTCCGGTTTTTTTTAAATAAATAAATACATTCATGACGAATGCAAAATGATTTTTTTTATGTTTATTTATTGGATGTACAATAGTTAAATAAATTGTTGAAATGACACGTAATAAAAAAAGGTCCTGTACGGTTTCCACGATTGCGGCCGCAATTTTGATCTGAAACAAAAATTTCAAAAAGATTATTAATCTGTAGGAAAGTCGCTATCGCGCTATGGAAGGGTTTTTTTTTAATTTGACGAAGTGGCGGCGGTTTGAACAAAAAGTATCGAATTTGGCCCTTTTTCTCGACAGTTTTTCGTAAAAAAAAATAGGAAAATTTCCAAAAAAAAAAAGTTTCCATAGCGCTATAAAGAACGACGTTAAAAATGTTCTCTTCAAAGGGGAACTAGATATCTTCAAAACTCTTCCTTCGAGAGTGGAAACCGTTTTGAAAAACACTATTCTGAGAAAAACGCGTTTAAAGATTGGCGAGGCAGATGTCTCGCTCCGTTCCCTTTCTACAAGAAACGTTGTAGCGACCGTAATAATTTGAATTTCGATTTAAAAATTTGAGAGAATGTTTATTGCAGTGTATACTATCCGATAATGCAACAAAAAAAATCGATTTTTCGAAAATTTCACACTGAGACGATCCCTTAAAGTTCCAGTCTACGTCAATCGTTGCGCTACCTGTTCTCACTAAATCGTCTGTAACTTGGTCAATTTTTAATATTTTAACTTGAACTTTTTTTCACATATTTTCGCATACGTATACTCTGAGCAAAGGGGAAAAAAAATTGCTTGGCCCCGTCACAGTGATGCCTCGCCTTCAAATAATAACAAAATTCAAAAACTCAAAATTCAAAGTCAAAAACAGATAAACTATTATCATAAGTGAATAGCGTATCTGCAAGAAATATCAACTACTTCTAGTTCAATCAACAAATACTCCCAAATTGTCCGCCCTTTGATGCTCTTTGTGATGAATTTGTGTGCTTGGTTTTGGATAACACTTTTCCATACTCCAAATTCCGATAAACGGCGCATTGAAACTTATCAGTACTCTTATCGGCTCTCTCGTACCGTTGCCTATGAATGAAAGAATGAAGAAAAAAAAAACGGCAAAAAGAATGTCACTATCTTTCAACGTTGATCGGCAGAACCCTCGTCAGGGCAATAGAATTTTCCCGCGATTTTTCTTTTTTTTTTCTTTCTTTTCCATCAATATTCCTCACGATATCGTTTGGAAAGTCGAAAGCAAATCGTACGCGCGTGTGGCCGCGATGAATCGATTCGCGCGCCAGCTTACCATTTCATAGGACCGGGGCGCATTGATTACTCGACGAGCTGAATGAATCGCGCTTCAGTGTCGTGTCGCGTGTACAACGTATATATATATATATATATATACGAATGTAGGATATAGAATCTACGAACAGACGCGACGATGATCGAAAGAAAAAACGTCGAGAAGACCGGACCACAGCTCGCACCATCAAAGGGCGTAATACAGTAGTATATGTATGCTCGATTTATTTCAGCGCAATGCTCTCGCCCACACTCTCCCATTGATAAAACTCCTTGTTGCACAATTACATTAAACATTTGTACTTATATACACGTTACAGGATAATAATAATATATACCCATTTACATGAGGAGATTAATGTCAATATATATATAATTAAAATATTATTTAATAATCAACTCCTGTAATTGGTGGAGACCATTTTAGTGATCGAAATATTTCTTTGGTTTAGAATGCGTGTATATATATATATATATATATATATATATATATATATATATATATATATATATATATATATATGTATATATATACATATATATATATGTATATATACATATACATATATATATATATATATATATATATATATATATATATATATATATATATATATATATATATATATATATATATGGGACATTCAACGCCATTTTATCTAGCCCGTGACGCCGACCGATTTTCGGTCTTCCTGATTTTTTTTTTTTTTTTGTAAAATTGTACCCCATGAAAGGAATATCGGCACCAGTTTTTTAAATTTCAACTCTTCTCTTTTAGGAGTTATAATTTTCCAAAAAATGTCGATTTCGAAAGTTTTGTGAAACGTTTAAACACTGATAACTCCTGAACTAATTGAGATATCGACAAGTGTCACTATATAATTTTTTTTTCATTTTGAAGCATATTTTCGTTAAAAAATATGAAAAAGATGATCAACCATCAATGTCAATGTTTTTTTTTACTTCTAAAGTGAAAACTATTTTTTTTAAAGATGGTTGCCATTTTTTTTTAATTTTTTTTTTTTTCAAAAAATTATCTAAAAAAGTGTGACCCATTCTATGATTTTTCAGACTAGTCTCATTGTGGGCCCATTTTTTCATCTATTTTTTTCGAGAAATTTTTTGTCGTCCAATATTGCTATTAATTATTTTGTGATTTCCAATCCGGCTTCCCCGGCCTGAAACAGTTTATTTTCAGATTGTGCTGAATTTAACGAAAAAAAAAGATTTTTTATTCAACATTATTTTTTGTCGTTAAATTCCGCACAAGTAAAAAATAAACCGTTTCAGGCCTGACGGAGCCGAATTGGAAATCACTAAATCATTAGTAGCATTATTGGAGATTAAAATGATGAAAATTAGCGTTTTAACGTTTCCAAAATTTCCGAAATCGACATTTTATTGGAAAATTATAAGTCCTCAAAGGGAAGAGATAAAAATCGAAAAATTGGTGTAGATATTCCTTTCATGGGATACACTTTTGAAAATAATCAGGAAAACAAAAGACGGTCGGGTTCACGGGCTAGATGAAATGGCGTGGAATGTCCCATATATATAGATATATATATATATATATATATATATATATATATATATATATATATATATAAGTATTTATCTGGCGTCTAAATTATTTTCAATTATCAATTCTTAATTTTATGAGAACTGATCCCGAAATTTTGTTTAAGGTTACAAAAAGTAAAGGCCATATATATATGCTTGATAAATATTTATCTACTTATGTCTATAATATTTATCAAGCGCATAAATTCGTTTTTGGTATATTTCGACTTTCATTTACAAAATTCCGTGATATGATTTTGATTGAGATGTAATTTTCACCAACAAGACGCTCTTCATAAATTACAGCAGTTAATTATATTAATATCATGAGTTATCGGAGTTGGATTATAATTATATAAGCGAAAATGATCATGCATGACATTTCTTATGCAAGAAGCTCCTCTCAAGCCCTCCATCTGATTCCGAAATGTCGATGACACTCTCGTCATTTGGAGCCATGGCAAAGAAGCTTTCCACCATTTCTTAACTTTCAACTTCCAGCACCCCAATCTTAAATTCACCATGGAGATAGAACAGAACAATCTAATCCCTTTTCTGGATGTACTGGTTCAACGCAAAAACGATGGCGCCTTGAGCCATAAAGTTTACCGGAAGCCAACGCATACGGATAGATATCTCCACGCTACATCCTATCCCACATCCCTTCCCAAAAACAGACGGTCGTAAAGTTCCTGGTTTACAGAGCTTTAGCGACCTCCGAATTAGACTGTCTGGAGGATGATCTAGAACACCTACGAAAAGCTTTAGGAGATAATGACTACGAGCCAGGCAACATCGAAGAAACGATGAAACATCTGAAAAGAACAATAGCTGATGAGACACGAGTGATGGCACCTGACGGGAAGGAGAATGAAGGACAAATAACATCAACAACTCCGCTTCCATACATTCAGGGCATAACCGATCGCACAGGCAGGCAGTGATGCCAACTCCTACAGAATGTTCCCCCTAGAACCAACTTCAAATCCACCTCGATCTCGATGAAAAACTCCTAAAGTTTTCATTGTACACCCTGTTTGAGTACTTGACTTACTTTGCAATCCAATAAAACTCGCGAATAGACCATCAACTAACGGACACAACCTCAACGTCACAACTGACAACGTGAAAACGTTGAACCGTAAAAGTAAAAACGGAATTCTCTTGATCAGCAAGCTGTTGGTCGTAATTCGAAATTCGAAATTAAATACGCAATTGGACAACAAACTAACGGACGTAACCTCAACGTGACAGCGCGAAAACGTCGAACCGTAAAAGCGGTAAAAGTGAAAATGGAATTCGTTGGTCTTGACCGGCAAGTTGTTGTTCGTCGTAGGGTGAAATTCAGCCACCAGCGCCGCTTGTGTCGCTAGTACAAGACATAAAGTATCACATTGGTGTAAACTTTTTCGAAAGGCAATCGATGATACAGCAAAAGGAAAAGTGATCCTCAAATTTAACTTATAGTTTATAAGAAATATTTATTGCGAATGAAAGATTCTGCGCAGGTATATGTATTTCGAATATATAAAATATATTATCGCACACATAATTTCGATGATCAAACCAATTGACCTATTTCAATTTCCGATCGAATTAATTGAAGATACATTGTTTTTTTTTTTCACTTTTTTTTTCAAGATCTACTCTTTAATTTCACGCCCTCAAAAAAGTTTCTTAAGGGGTAAGGCCACTGTAACGGCCCAAATAAAAAGGTTTTTTCACTAATTTTTTGCTCCCGAAATTGAAGGTATTTGAAAAAAAACTTTTAATGGTGTTATCGGGCATACATTAAACTTTATTATAAAATTTTTTTACAGTAAAAAAAAACAAAATGGCGGTTCCACAGCTATCTTCCCGGGACATGTTTTGCTTCCAGGGCTCCGCGGCACGCAGCACCACTGGTGCACTTTTGAATCTAGAACAAACAAAAAAAAAACCATTAATCTAGAGGGCTATAGCTAGAGAATGTCGATCGGATTTTAAAAAGTATCAATTTTTGTGGATTTGGCGTGCGTTTGAAAAAAAAAATTGATTTTTGACGAAAAAAACGGCAAGTTTTTTGTTAATAAAAAATCAATAAATAAAGTTCTTGAAAATTCCGATCGACATTCTCAAGATAATGTAAATGTTCACATCTGGTTAAAATTTTAAGTAAAAAAAATGAAAATTGTTCGAGTTATCCTGCGTGCCATTTTGAAAAACCATGTTTCGAGAAAAACGCGTTTAAAGTTTTGCGAATAGTTTTTTATTGGAAAAAATTAAAAAAAGAAGATGCACAGGACCTTTTTTTTCTTATTCTAGAGGGTTTAAACTATTTTTTAAGCCAATAAAAAAAATCGATTTTTCAAAAAATTTACAGTGGCCTAACCCCTTAAGGCGTCACCCCCACTTGTAGCGCAAAAAAAGGCCTTTTTCATGATTTTTTTTAAAAGAAAACTACAAAACTTTTTTAATCGATCAATATACCATCTTAAAGAACACATCTTGAAGAACTTTCAGTAATTTTTTTATTGAAAAATATTACATTGTTTAGTGGCAAATGGCCGTCAATGAAATAATGTTTTTATATACACGGTTTGCGGTGACCAACATTGCGGCAAAGTGGATCATCTGAAAAAAAAAATGCGAATGGATTTAGTCAAATATAAGTATAAACTAGTCTTTAATCGAAGGATTTTAAAAAATATTCATTTTTCACAAAATGGCTGACAGTCAAAGTTAATGGTTCGATTTTAACGAAAAAAACGGCCGTTTTTTGGGTATAAACGGCCATTTTTTTCGAAAAAAAAAATCGAACGATTAAAGACTACATTTTTATGTATTAAATAAGCCTGCAAAATTTCAAGAAGATCGGTTCATTAGTGTTCGAGTAATCTTGGTCACCGACTTCAGAAATGTCATTTTGAGAAAAACGCGTTTAAAGTTTCAATTTCCGGTCGTTTACACAACGGATTCTTCTCTTTCAACGCTCATATCTCAGTCAATTTTGTTCGGATCGACTTGAAATTTTCAGGACATATTCTCAGATACTTATACTTCAAAAAAATGCAATAAAAAAAATCGATTTTTTCAAAATCGCAAGTAGGGGTAACCCCTTAAATAATGTATCCGCTAAAAGATCCCCCTAAAGAATATCCCTAAATAAATTTACCGCCTAAAACAACCCCTTCACATTTTGGTTCCCCCTAAATTTGGGGGCAAAACCCCCAAGTTGGCATCACCGTAGGCAGGGTCCTTGGAAAACATAACGTGCGAGTCATCGTCAAACCTCAGAAGTTAGCACTAGTGCTTCCGAGTGCGGAAGACCAAAGACGACTATTAAGCTTGTTATGGGGTTTAGCCGCCGTGGGTGAAGTATGAGGGGAGCGCCCTATGCTTCTGCACGGAGCCGATTGACTTACCAACTTAGCTCTCAAATAATCGTCATATTAAACCTTCGTTTTCGAGCTATTTTTCTACATCTATTTGTAAAAATATGCACTTTTGAACATTCGGTGATTACATTAAGGATTTTCATTACTTTGTATAATTACGTTCTATAACTTTTTCTCGCTCAATTGAGAGGAGGCTCCTGAGTACAGATAAGCTTCGGGAATTTATATCTTTGAAACTAATATTTAGATTGGATCCGGGATTTTTTGTTGGAAAATATGTACATTGGGGTATGTTTAGGAATTTTTTAAAATAAATTCGTTGACTGGAAGCGATTCAAACGCGATTATCTCAAAACATTGTTATCAAAGTCGGTGACAGATGTATCTCGAAAACGGCTGGTCGGATTTTTACCAAATTTGGATACAATATTATTCGACAGTTTTTCTCGTTTGCCACGTAGGATTTTTTTCGAAATTTTCCTTTTTGACGGAATTGCGACCGATTTAATTTACCGGTCGTTTTTCGTTCGCAATTTCCGACCAATTGGTTCAATCAGATGAAAAACCGCTACGTGGCGAACGAGAATAACTATCGAAGAATATTGTATCCAAAGGCCATAGCCGGGTAAGTAGGGAAAAATTGCCCCCGCATTTTCTCCAGCGAAATGAGGAGTATATTCTGAGGTATAAAAAAAACAAATTTTCTGAAAATTTCATCCCCGTTAACGCAATGGTTTTGGAAAAATGAATTTTTTTTAAATAAAAAATAAATAAAAATTCCGGAAACGCTTCAGTGGATCGATTCGATTTTCTTTGGTACTCGTTACGATCAAACGTGTTACGGAATAAAATTATAGAACATCTTGCGAAAGATTAAGGTTTAAAAAAAATAATGTTACTTGTTTTATTTTTTTTTACTATAATCCACTTAGGGTACAATAACGAAATTTTTTTCATATAATCTTTGGGCACCTTATTAGATTGTGTAATTTTTTCAAAATGATCGGTTTGGTACGCCACAGTGAAAAAAAAAAGAAACAGACTTTATTGATATATTTTAGTTTTATAGATATATAACTAAAATATATCAATAAAGTGTGTTTCTTTTTTTTTCACTGTGGCGTACCGAACCGATAATTTTGAAAAATTACATAATCTAATAAGGTGCCCAAAGATTATATGAAAAAAGTTTCGCTATTGTACCCTAAGTGGATTATAGTAAAAAATAATAAAACAAGGAACATTATTTTTTTTCAAACCTTAATCTTTCGCAAGATGTTCTATAATTTTATTTCGTAACACGTTTGATCGGAACAAGTACCAAAAAAATCAAATCGATCCACTGTACCGTTTCCGGAATTTTTTTTTTTATATTTAAGAAAAATTTATTTTTCTAAAACCATTGCGTTTACGCGCATGAAATTTTCAGAAAATTTGTTTTTTTTATACCTCAGAATATACTCCAAATTTTGCTGAAAAAAATGCGGGGGCAATTTTTCCCTACTTACCCGGCTATGGCCTTTGGACAATATCGGACAAGCCGTTTTCGACAATCTGGCACTGACTTTGAAAACTATGTTTCGAGATAATCGCGTTTGAATCGCTTCCAGTCAACGAATTTATTTTTAAACATTCCTAAACATACCTCAGTGTACATATTTAAAAAAAAAACCCCGGATCCAAGCGAAACATTAGTTTTTGAGATTAAAGTCCCGAAGTTTACCTGTTTTTCTCGCCGTTTACTCAGGCAGCTCCCCTTAACGCGAAACGAATTGGCAACGTCGTAAATCGCGGTATATCATAATGCCCAGGTTGACAGAAGTGTCGCGAAGTTTGCTACATGCTGTCCGAGGAGCTGTCAAAAATGAATATCGATCCGAGTACAAAAAATTCCGCTGGGAAGAAAAAGTGTGTACCAAAGCTGTCTATAATCTCAAAGAAATAAAAAACTTTAATAATTTTCCGATATTCTAAAAAAAAAAATTACGTATGAAAAAAAATCCGCGCTTTGTCATTGCCTAGAAATGTCTGGAAAAGTATAATTTCTGTATATAGTAATCAAATTAATATCAAGTAATTATTACTAATTAAGAGAATAAGTACGAATAATATTCGTTGTTAATTATCCTGACCGAGTAGTTTGAGGTTCCCGTGCATAATTACCGAATACCGAGAGGATAGGTAGCACTTGCGCCGTCTACGACGTTTCCATGATTGCACAGTCGAATATATTGTGTGCTTGATTTTCGCACAAATTCGCTATCAAAAACATTTATAATTTTATAACGGTACTGTGGATCCTCTTTTTTTCGGTACCAAGGGTTAGTCCGATAATTAGTAGAACCGTACCGATTTTTTTAGCTCCGTGGTAACATTTATTTAGGAGATATTAATAATGTTCTGAAAAATGATCGGGAGCTTTCCATAAGCGTAAAGTAATTAGCCCACGAAATACATCGAGTTGCCGATTTTTTTTTAATGGCACTGCTGTTCGTATTCAAACTGTACAGGATGATTAGCAGAGCCCAAGTAGAAATTGTGTTTGGAATCCTATAGGATTCCCCTACTTCTCCCTACTCCCTGATAGGGATCCAACGGGACACCCCATTGGATCCCTATCAGGAAACGTCACGCTCGTACATTGGATTCCAAGAGGGACTCCCCATCGGGATCCAAAAGGGATTCCCATCAGGATCCAAAAGGGATTCCCATCGGGATCCAGTAGGGATTCCTATCGGGATTCCATAGGGATTCCATAGGGATTCCCTATTAGGATCCAATAGGGATTTCCCATCGGAATCCAATGTAAGAATCTTAAAGCTTCCCCACAGTATTGAACGGAATCCGATACGATGCTTGATCGATCATATCGCATTCTGTAAGCCCAAAATGCTACAAAAAATAAAAGCATCGATAAACTAAAGAGATCAATTTATTGTTTACAAAGGAGTACATATCGAATACCACAATATACTTATTTTGTTTTTTTTTTAATTGTTTACCCATACTGAATATTTATAGTGCTTTGTATAGTATTCTTCGAATACTTATATCTTATATCTATATCTTCGAGTACTTTTTATACTTTATGAACTTTTTAAAAATACTTTAAATACTTTTTATGCTGTAACGTAGTTTTTATACACTTTTTATACTATTATTAAGCAAAAATACTTGTGCAGTTATGGGCGGGATATTCTTTGAATACTTTTCATACTATATAAAATGTAATCACTTTAATAAGGTTGATGCTTGCATCATTGGAATGCAACAAACATTAATGCGTGTTTGGAGTAAATAAATTTTACGATCGCGATTGTGCAGTAACTCGATCGTCGCGCGCTTTTCAACGACGACACGAATATATATATGTACCCTGCGCCGCTTATGTTCTATCGCCCGACGTCTTTCTTTTGTCGGAAGCGATTTTCTGAATCCTTATTGGATCCCGGATAGGGAATTCCTATTGGCTCCCGACAAGGAATCCCTGTTAGATCCCGATGAGGAATCCCTATTGGATCCCGATGAAAAATCCACCGGGTCGGGTGGAAATTGCTGTTACGGGCTAGCCGCTCTAACAAAAGTCCACGCCCACAGCGATAAACCGCAGACGCAATCGTAACCCGATTGCCGTCACGTCCAAAACAAATTTTTATGCGCACAAGTATTAAAAATTCAAAAAGTGTGCATATTAAAATTTATAATAAGTTTTTTTATTCGTATAAAAAATACTAGCCCATAACAAACTATAAATATACAATATGGGTAAGCACTAAAGTAAAGAAGTTACTAAAGAATATAATTATATATTGTAGTATTCGATATCCTAACAAATTCCTAGAAACACGTGGGTGCATCTTGAAACTCCCAAGCAAATCTGTGCACGGGACCATCAAAAGAATAATTTTTTACAGAGCGTCGCGAAATCCCATTTTATATAATTTCTAGTAAAAAATTCTCAAACCACGTTAATCTGGAAACAGCCCAGGATCCATTTGGATTCCAATGTGGTCTCCCTACCTGGGGTGTCCATATCAAATCCCCATAAGGATCTGGTAGAACCTGGGGAGTCCCCAACAAATACATTTGGATTCCAATGTGGACTCCCTACCTGGGCCGTCCCTATCAAATCCCCATAAGGATCTGGTAGAATCTGGGGAATCCCCAACAAATCTATTTGGATTCCAGTGTGGACTCCTTACTTGGGGCATCCCTATCAAATCCCCATAGGGATCTGGTAGGATCTGGGGAGTCCCCAAAAAATTTCTGCATGGGAGGTTATAAAGGTCCAGAAAAAAGGTCAACTTGGTGGTAACGTGTTGACTCAACCGCATAACAACCTTAAGCGCACCGAGAGTGTATAAGACACCCTGTTCATACGGTAAAGTGTACATAGGCGAAACCGGGAGGAAGATCAGTACACGGATCGAAGAACACTAAAGGTGTATCAAATATGGCAACATTGCACAATCAGCTCTGGCGGAACAGTGGATGAAAACTGGTCATTCCATTCGTCAAAGCCCAAAGTCTGGCTCCATCGAACAGCTTTTTTTTTAGCTAATACCGAGAAGGCCTGGAAATCGAAAAACATCCGGACAATTTGAACAGAGAACATAGGGTATCACGTAAATCCTATTAGGCACATCGTCCTTCCGGTTTTTCAATTGACCAGCTGATCAATTAGAAACATCCGATTGGCTGGTGCAGTGATCTGGAACAATGACTGCAACTAGTTCGACATAACACTGTTCGTCAACATGGCCTCCATCCGGAAGGCCGCGTACTTTTGTAATAATATAAAGAGTCGCGGAAGTCATAAAACTAAAATGCATCGCATTGTTTCACTGAATTAAATTCTTTGGGTTCTATTGGTAAATGTTTAATGTTGCAAGAAAAACAAAGAAATTTATTTGTACACTTCATATACATATAGTGAGGTCAGTGCGTTAATGTAAAGCTATATATTCACGGATATAGACAAACGAATAACTGATTAATAAAATTTATTAATTTCTTCGTTTTTTACTTGTCAAGTTCAAATTTCATTTATGGAAGTAGGCACAGGCAATGTTTTATCGGTAAAATATCGTCCATTTTATTATAACATTAAAAAATCGAATAAAAATAAGAAATTCATTTAATTGTTTGACCTCACTATATATATATATATATATATATATATATATATATATATATATATATATATATATATATATATATATATATATATATATAATCGTGGGTGAATGAAAAAGTTCTAGAAGATATAATATTTTTGGGGGTAGTTTGATATTTATTTTGAAGAGTGTCAATCACACAATATTTATGCAAAGTTTTAGTCGATTTGATTGTATTTTTTTTAGTTACTCATTATTTTGTGCAAACAGTTGTTGAAAAAACTCAAGTATGGAGAAAAGTGAGTTTCGTGCAGTGATAAAATGCATGTGCCTGAAAAACAACTGCTGGCTTCGAAATCTTTGACCACTCACCATATTCTCTGGACTGACCCCAAGTGATTTTCACTTGTTTCCAAAATTGAAGGAGCATATCCGGGGGGAGAAATTTGACGATGATGACGCGGTTATGGCTGCCATAGAAGAGTTTTTTGAGAGTGAAGAAAATGTTTTTTTTTTTTGGAAGGAATAAGAAAGTTGAAAAAGCGGTCTTCTAAATGGAAAGAAGTAGAAGAACAGTATGTAGAAAAATAAAATGTCTTTGTTTGAATTTTCAATATAATATATAAATAATAATATATTATTATTTACGTATATTAGGGTGGCACAAATATGAGCTCTATTTTTTTCTCCGTTTTCTCGCTATCCAATTATCTTCTTTAAAGAAACCGAAAAGTAAATTGTCGCTGAAGCTGCGAGCGGTAACAAAATATATTAAGGTCGCCCAATCCTCCCAAAAAATCAAATTTTTATTTAAAAATCATTTTTTTCGTCCACTTCTCACCCCTGAATTTTACGCGTTATTATTTTTAAATTAACCTCGCAAAAGCTCTAGCCGGCCAATGAATATTAAGTGGTCACTCAAGGTTTTCGAAATTTACAATTACCGCCAAAAAATTAATCTTGCATGCACTATAATTCCTCGTAGCATAAAAACAAAACAAACAGCGAAGTGTTACATTTTCTGAATAATTCATTATAATAATTTGTAACAAACACCAATTAGACGATATGTGTTATTATGAATTATTATTTATTATTTTATTATGACGTCGCTCGTCACATAATACAGCTACGATTAGTCCGCAGCTTCAGTAACGACCCCAACTGTGGGACGCATTACGATGCGCGGAAAACAACTGCCATTTTAGTTTCACGAATAGAACGACCGATAATTTGGTTTACTCAAGCTTTAAAGAATTGTTTTATGAGAACAAAGATTATAATTCTTGGGTAAGAAGTGTGAGGTAAATTCGAAAAACCTGTTTCTAAAGAAAAAAAGGGTAATTATTTTGAAAATTCTACAAAGCGTCAAATTTGTGAGTGAAAAGAGAAAAAAAATGGCGAAAATTGGAAATTTCGAAGCTCTTCGAAATTTTCGATTTTTTCGAAAGAAAAAATCGATTTTTTTAAATGGAAATTTGATCTTTTGCGATAAGTTTTTGTTTCTTTAACGAAGATCATTGGATGGTGAGAAAAAAGAAAAAGAAATAGAGCTCAAATTTGTGCTGTAGTACAATCGTGCTGTCGCTGAAGAAACCCGGAATCGGAGAAAATTAAAAGAAGGCTAATTTTTTGACAGGCGATTTTGTAGGTGCCGCGGGTGCTGAATCTAAGTTTGGCTAAAAATCGGGGTGTAGGGTTCTTTTTTAGGGGATGAAAGGAGATGGGGGTGGATTAATGCCAAACTACTATCCGTACGAGGTCGGTGCCGTGAGACAAAATGTTCAGAAAAATCCGGGCTTTAGTTTTGTCCTCAGCGCCGAAGTCGTGGAAGTTCATTTTGAGGGTGAAAAAGTGGGGTGAAATTTTGAAAAATCGGTTTTAATTCAATAACTCTTTAGAAAAAAAATCGTACGTTTTTTCTTCAAATGGGAATGTTGTAGCCCTTGAAAAGACGCGTCGATCGAGTATTCGATCATCACTCTCCGATAATATCTTCACCCCCAAAAAATGGTTAAAAAACAAAAAAAAATAGTTTATTGAATAACTCAAAAACAGTCGGTTTTTCGAGTATGCTTCAAATGTACGAAATGTAGAGAATAATTTTCTCTATATTTTCGTTTTTATGGACCACCCTTGAATTTTGATTTTCCAACCCCTCTCGGTAGTTGAACATTCAAAATGAAATTCTGGGAAAACTATTGACGGCACGAATTCGCCGCCGTGGAAGAATTTGTAGCTTGAACCCTCAGCTACATTTTTGTCCACAGCGCCAAACTCGTATCTCTTTAGTTTCGGTCAATAGTTTTCACAGAATTTCATTTTGAGTTTTCAACCCCTGAGAGGGCTTCGAGAAAGCAAAATTCAAAAGTTGCGCCTAGGAACGAAAATATAGAGAAAATTATTCTCTACATTTCGTACATTTGATCCATCCCCGAAAAATCCATTGTTTTTGAGCTATTCAATAAACAATTTTTTTGTTAATTCTTCAACAATTCTTTTGGAGGTATAGATATTATTGGAGAGGGTTGATCGAATACTCGATCGACGCGTCTCTTCAAGGGCTACAAAGTTTCCATTTGAACAAAAATTGTATGAATTTGTTCTAAAGAGTTATCGAATAAAAACTGATTTTTCAAAATTTCATCCCACTTTTTCACCCCCAAAATGAACTTCCACGACTTCGGCGGTATGGACAAAAATAAAACCCGGATTTTTCTGAACATTTTGTCTCCCGGCGCCGACCCCGTGGGGGTTGTAGTTTGGCATTAATCCACCCCCATCCCCTAAAAAAACCCTACCCCCCGATTTTTAGGCAAACTTGGTTTTAGCACCCGTAGCACCTACAAAATCACCTGTCAAAAAACTAGCCTTCTTCTAATTTTTTCCGATTCCAATATACAGCACGACTGTACTACTACTCTAATATATATATATATATATATATATATATATATATATATATATATAACCATAATCAACTTCAATGTATTAGAACAACCCGATATTAGGATACCATACGTCCTATCATAGAATCTCTCGACGGATCTCTCACCATCCGCAGCGATCAGGAAAACCCATTTATTGACCCATTATCATCCTGCATTATGAAGCCGCGCATTAAATCTCCCCCTCCCCTCCTCACTCGCCCGGCCACCACCACCGCTCGTCCCTCTGCTCGTCGTCAACCCCCCTCCTTTCCCACCCCCCACCCTGACCACCGCGCGCTCCTGGCGTTGAGCCTTATTACGCCGGCTTCATCCTCATAACGATGATGTATTCTCGGAATTTCAGTTAGTTAATTACGTTGTACTCCGCGAATAATAATCCTAATTCCGCGGTCGGGGATATTTGGCCTCCGGGATTAGGCCGGTTCCCGGCATAATGCCGCTCCGTACAGCGCCGCGCTGAGGATACCGCGCAGTTAACGTCGTCGGCGTTGTCGTATTCCCCATACAACTGGACGCAGTATTGCTTATCGCGCTGGCAGCGCTGCGCTCAGCCATGTACAGGGTGTCCCGCGTATCTCGAGACATCGAAATAACTCGAAAACCGGGAAGAAAATGAAAAAAAATGCCGAGACAGATGTCGGACAGATTGAAGCGAGGAATAAAATGGCGAGATTAGCTTTTTATTCAATCCACGTTTTCAAGGTGATTTCAAGGTCAACTCGGTTTTTTCAATGGAAACGTATGTTTTCTACAACGTCATTGTGTTGTACGCATAAAAGTAGGTTACTTTTGTTCGAAACGATTCTTTATTCGGCCATTATTTTCGAACCTCAAAGGGGCTATACCAGTGTGAACGCTGAAAATTTGGGTGATTTTCGGGAATTTTTTGGAAGAAAAGTACTCAATTAAATGTTTCGGAAAATTAAGAATATATTTGGCTATATTTAAGCTATGTTATATAATTTTTTTCATAGAAAAATATTGAGATCCAAGCGATCTATGCGATGCCTTCGGAGGCGCCAAAAAAAGTTCCTTCACTGCTGACATGATTCCGGCCGATTGAGTAGCTGAAACCGAAAAAGGAAAAAATGTCGTTAAACCCAAAGGTATTTTCTGTACAATGACGTAGGATTTTCAAAAAATATCAAAATCTAACAAAATGGCGTAGTTATGAAAAAAGTCTGTTTTCTTGCCGATAAAATGGTCGTTTTTTTCACTGCCAAATCGTCAATTTTCATCCAATCAAAAATATCCTACGTCATTGTAGGGTAAATATATTCAAGAGTACTCAGTTCAAATTTCAAGTCAGTCGGATAATTGCTCTTTGAGTTACAATGTCAGCAAATTTGCAAAAATCTCATTTCGAACAAACGCGTTTAAAGATTTAGCTGACGATTTTTGCAAGATAAAATTATATCGATATAAATGATAATGATATTCTTGAAAGTATAAATTGTCAGAAAAGGGAAACAATCGTTTTTTTTTTAGTGTCACATTGGTATAGCCCCTTAAAAGTCTGTTGTGATCATTGAAAAAAAAAATAATGGATAAATAAATAAGTAGTAAATGGATAAATAATTAGTAGATGGATAAATAAATAAGTAATAAATAAATAAAAAGAGGAGAGTAATGCTTCGGACGAAAGTTGCCCGCTAATTACGTGAAATGAGATGCCGCTGTGAAAAATAAAGGTATTTATTTTTAAAAAACAGGAGTTGACCTTCAAATAACCTTGAAAGCGTTCGCTAAAAAAAAAGCTATCTCGCATCATTACGCCTCGGTTGAATTTACTCGACACGTGTCTCGGCGTTTTTCCATTCGCTTCGCCGTTCTCGAGTTATTTCGATGTTAACAAACGGGACACCCGGTATATTGAACGGAAGTCTAGTCTCAACGAAACGTCGCGTTCGTTGCGATCGGATAATTTCCTATCTCTTCAGCCCGTTCTACCGTAAGCGCAGACATGACTTGTCAGGCTTAAAGTCTGCAGATGCGATACGTATACCGGGTGTCCATTTGAATCCTACCCCTCGAGTATCCTCGGAACCGTTGACTGTACGGAAAATAGTTTCTATCGGACGTAGAATGGTTTCGAGCATCGCTTGCCGTGAGATATTTCTTTTTCTACCGCCGCCTGGACCACGTAAGGTCAACTTTGCTATTTTTCATCTTTACTGGAATCTTTCTGGAATCTTTCTTTTTTTCTTTCAATGCACCTATCGATGCGAACTGTTATTCACACTTTGAAAGATGCCGCATCGAATGGTGCGTATTGATAAATAGTGGATTCGATTAAAAAAAAAGGAAATGCAAAAAGAAATGGACCACGGTTGACCTTCGCATGACCTTGAGACAAAAATTTGGAGGTGCTTAATTGTCATTCGGAACTCCATTCAGCAGCGTCGACAGTCTCGGAGGTATTCGAATGGGTCGAATCAAACGGAACACTCTATATATATATATATATATATATATATATATATATATATATATATTAGGGTGTGCGGAAAAAAATCGATATATTTTTTTTCGGTTGCATCCACCAAAAACAGGTGAATTAAGGTAAAAAAAGAACAATCCTCGAAGAAGAGCTCAAAAAAAAATTATTTCGAACGGCGCATTGCATTTGAATACTTTCCATAATAATAACACAGGAAAATATTAGCACTTCTGAACGTCGTAGTAAAACTGTTCAGAAAAAAATCTCACAAAAATGTCATTAAGATATTCTGATAGAGAATTGAATTCCCTACAAAAAAGTTCCTACGAATAATTAGCTTAGAACAACCGTTTAAGTGGTATCGCTGTCCGAAATTTTTTTTTTTATTTAAGCGGCGTGCGCGCCCTAGCACACGCTGCCACCTGGCGGCAGCATGCGGTAGCTCGTAGTGCAAAATTACAAGCTTCACGCTAGCGCCACGAACGGGAAACCGCGACATTTTTCCCCCAAATCAAGATCTGTCACTGCTACAAAATTTTATTCGTTATTGCAAAGTGAATCCTGTAGTAGGGGAGGCTGCTTCGAAAAAATTAGCTAGTCACTTGTGGTACTTTAACGAGGAAATTGTTGCTTTGTCGTTTTTTGACAATGCTGTGCCGATAAGTGTGAAGGCAAAAATGGTACAAGCTCTGCAATCTCGAGAAAAATCCAAAAATCCTTGCGAGCGAGTAATTGTTAAAAAAAAAATGATTGGGAAATGGTGCTGAAAGAAGACATAAGCGATTTCGTTACTCAAGAATCCTTATTTCTTTTCCAGCAATTAAATTTACCTCATGATTTTTTTAGAGTAAATATTGAATTATGGCCGGAAAATGCCACTTATTTGAGTTGCGTAGATTTTTTTAAATCCAAAAGTCGTTAATAACGTAGCCGAACGTGGTGTCACTTTGATAGAAGCATATAACGGTTCATTAACAAAAAACGAAGAGCAGCTACAATATTTATTGGGCGTAGTGCAAAATCATCGACAGAAATACCCTAATTGCAACAAACAGACTCTTAGAAAAAGGAACGATGATTATCAAGCATTATAATGTAAAAACAAATCATTTTATCTTGTTAATCCAAATTAATTCAATAAAACTTTTCGAAACACGATCAATGATGGACGTCGTTTCTTTTATATTTCTTGTTGTGATTCTTCTTGATTCTTGTCTTGATTCTTTTTTGTGTCAGAGAAATATTTTGAGAACGATTCCATGCAAATTGTATTTTAGAGCAGAACATTCTCTACCAAAAAAAAACCCAAAAAGTTTTTTCGTAAAGCGAAAAATTCGATTTTTACAGCCTGCTGAATTATTTTTTTTCTATCAATTCAATTTCAGTCAGCGATTCCACTTGAACGGTTGTTCTGAGCTAATTTTTCGTAAAAACTTTTTTGTTGGAAATTCAATTCTCCATGAGAATATGTTAATGACATCTTTGTGTGATTTTTTCCTGACGAGTTGCACTACCACATTCAGAAATCCCAATATTTTCCTGGGTTATTCTTATGGAAAATATTCAAATGCAATGCGCCATTCGAAATAATTTTTTTTTGAGCTCTCCTTCAAGCATTCTTCATTTTTTACCTTAATTCCCCCTTTTTTGGTGGATGCAACAGAAAAAAAAGTATCGATTTTTTTCCGCACACCCTAATATATATATATATATATATATATATATATATATATATATATATATATATATAACCGTTTAAACGCTGATAACTCCTGAACTAATTAAGATATCAACACATGGCACTATATAATTTTTCTTCATTTTCATACTTTCGTTAAAAAATATGAAAAAAATGATCAATTACCAATGTCAACAGTTTTTTTGCTCCTAAAGTGAAAAGTATTTTTTTTAAAGATGATTCCCTTTTTTTATTTTCTCAAAAAATTCTCTAAAATAGAGTGACTCATTCTATGATTTTTAAGACTAGTCTCATCGTGGGCCCCTTTTTCCTTCTTTTTTTCGAATTAATCGTATTTTTTTAGACCATTTTGATAATTTTAATGTTCAATAATGCTATGAATGATTTTGGGTTTTCCAATTCGGCTTCGACAGGCCTGAAACCCTTTATTTTTTATTTGTGCTGAATTTAACAACATTTTTTTTATTCGAAATCACTTTTTTTGCTAAATTCAAATTCATGTGTGTGTATATATATATATATATATATAATTATATCGCACATAGGTTGTGTCATTCCGATCAAAACGCTTTTTTTTAAAATGCCGTGCGACAAAAATCGGCCGAGATATTCGCGTTCGAAGTCCGAGTAGCAAAGAATGGCACAGCAGCTGCTCACGCGCCGAACGTGCAAGCCGCATCGAGCACAGCTTCGATTTTTTCTTAATTTGTTTTTCTTTGAAAAATAATTATCACGGACACTTGCTTTGCAAATTGATAATATAATTCATTGATTTGCGTTCTTTTATTCAATGTATGAAGAGAACGAAACAAATCGCGCGTGCGTAGCTACTGTGTCACTGTTTACTCAGCGCCAGGCTCAGCACGCGCATATCTCGGCCAATTTTTGTCGCACGACATTGAAAAAAAAAGCATTTTACTCGCAATGACACGCTCTATGTGCTCATCAAGGGAATCCTGACATTTGTGAATCACACTTATATATATATATATATAGATAAATAAAGTAAACAGCTGCATATAAACTCGTTCCATTTCCCAGTCGACTCAAGTTTCTTTTTTCTTTTCCTCCGTCTCCGCGCGCCTTGTCCGTCAGGTAGTGCACGTTGCACACGTTTCATGGGGCCGCCGCCGCCGCCGTCGTCCACGCTCCGCTTCTGCGGGCGCGTCACGGAGATTTCCTTGGAGGCTTCCGCGCACAAACGTTATGCCATCGCAATACCGGCCAGAAGAGGAAAAAGAGTGACGTGGCGGCGGGCGCGTTGAGGGCGGAACGCTGGCAGACGAGGTGCGGAAAGGGTTGAAAAAAAATACGGATCCAAGGGCTTCGGACTCGGTGCTTCGACCCTGTAGGAGATTCAAATATATATATATATATATATATATATATATATATATATATATATATATATAACATAAGCACGTTGAAGGCTCTTTAATCGGACCTGCCAAGAGGCTCGTAAGGTACTACGCGCGGTACTTATTCAACGCCCCGAAATATATAGCCACGTGCACCCATACTTTCATACATACACCCTTATACAGGGTGTCCCAGAAGTGAATGCCTTCCCTGAAATAGGGGGTTGGGGGTGAAATTCCGAGTCGATTGATATAAGCATGTGTGGGTCTCAGATCAACCCCTGAATTATTATCAATTTTTTAAAACAGGCGAACCTGATTGGTCCGTCTTTAAAAATTATCAATAATTCAGGGGTTGATCTGAGACCCACACATGCTTATATCAATCGACTCAGAATGTCGCCCTCAACCCCCCATTTGAGGGAACGCATTCGGTTCTGGGACACCCTGTATGTGTGTGTGTGTGCATGTATGTATGTATGTATATGTATATATATATGTGTGTGTATATATATGTATATATATATACACAGAAATGTGCTATTTCTATATTACGATACAACATTGTATGGTTTAAAATGATATACTGGTTATTATTATTATTAATTATATATTCGTACGTTTCGAAACATATATGCATAATAATAACAACATAATTTCATTTTCTCTAATACAATGTTATATAGTATTACACAAGTATATATTCGTGAACATATGTGTGTGTGTGTGTGTGTGTGTGTGTGTGTGTGTGTGTGTGTGTGTGTGTGTGTGTGTGTGTTTCGTGTATTTTTCGTGTATTTTCGCGTTTCCGATATCCTGAGCCAACGCCCATTATGGCTTGCTTCTTGGCTCTTTCCAAGCGCTCTTTCTCTATACTTCCGCAAGAACCGTGGCGGAAACACGATACGCGCGGAGAGCTCATCGCCACCCTCTCCGTAGCAGCAGATCCTGCGTTCTCGCGGTCCAGTAGATGTGGAATGCTCGAGGTGAGCGACCGGCGCGTATTATTGGCGAAAAATAGTAGGAATAAAAAGATCTGGATATATACACATTTATATATATTAAAATAAAAGTATATATAGATAAATAATCAATCAATGTATACATACGTACATACAAGAACGGAACGCGCAAACGACAGACCTCTTCAATTACAATTTAATTCTAATTATAATACAATGTAAATACTTTGATATTAATTGATTGCTACTCCTAATACTTCAGTCATAATTTCAAATAATAATTCAACTTCTTTTATCGTTCAATATAAAAAAAAGAACATTTATCATGGCATGCAATTGAAAGCTGTCACATGTCGAAAACAAAAATTTAATCTCTGCTCGGCCTTGATTTTCATCAATTCCCTTCTACTTTCTTCTTCTTTCTTTTTTCTCGTCCTTTTTCGCGATCCCTCGCGATTATGGGGTGTGTGCTCGTCGGGATATTTCAAGGTTTCCAAGCTTTTCATTATTAAGTAGAGCACCCTAATGCATACCTAATAATATTCTCTCGCATCCCCGATGTTCTTTTCTCCCCTCGTCCACTGTGATGCGATGCGCGAGTCTGCCACCGGATTTCCGGAATCCGCGGGTCCCGGTAGGGGAGAAAGAGGAAACGATCTTTCGGCGGGTGTGAAATGAAAGCGTCGAGCGCGCCTTCCCGCGAGATTGAAGGCGCGATATCAACCCCGCGTAGAGGCCTGTGAGCCCCGTATACTTTTCCAATGAAGAACGCGCGTCGCTGAAGTGTAAGGGTTTTTTTTTTCTTTCGCGTTTTATTTTTATTATTTGATTTTATATCGATTGGACCATTCGTCGTTATACGCTCGTTCACGGGAAAAGAACGTGGAGATTCGACGTATGGGAGGATGGAGGGCGGAGTGGGGGAGGTGTGACCTGGCAATTAACGGGCAGCAGAGCCTCTCTCTCTCTCTCTCTCTCTCTCTCTCTCTCTCTCTCTCTCTCTCTCTCTCTCTCTCTCTCTCTCTCTCTC
>OZ023314.1:2376446-2480760 GCA_964007375.1 Ophion obscuratus | reverse complement strand
CGTTGCGCAGTGGCTGAACGGCCATCATTCTCTTGGGGTGACAGCTTTTCATTTGCTCGCTTTCAATAAGAACCTTTACCTACACGCGCACTGATACAGGTTGTATCCGTCAAATTGGCACAACGAAATATCCCGGACGGGATGCATTTTGGAAAAAAAATGTCATAGTTTCGAGGAACCAAATTTGAAAAAGCTTTTTCGAAGGCCAATTTTAGATTTTCAAACAGGAACCCATTTTTTCATTTCAGAATACTCCTTTCCGTGACAAAATACGTAACTTTTGTCCGAAACTTGTTTTCTTTTGACGTCAATTTGACCAAATGTTTTTGAAATATTTTGTACCGATTTATTTGGGTAATGTAACTCTAGTCGAAGAGAAAAAAGTTTCTGACAATTATACGTATTTATCTACGCAAAGAATGATTCCTATTTTAAAAGATCTGTTTCTATCTACAAAACTAAAGTTGAAAATTGTCACCCAATAGAAAATAACCAATTTATGATTTTTGCTCTTCATAACAATGAAACTTTTGCTCGAAACATTTTTTTCCCAAAATGCATCCTTCGAAATATTTCGTTGTGTCAACAGGAATGGTTGGCACAACCCTGTATGCGTGAACACGGATGCGCGGGTGTGTATGTGCGACACGATACAGAGCTGGCGTGAGACACTTGTTAGGTCACCCGGGCTCGATGGAGAATTCACCATCCCACCCCCAACCCCAATATGCGAGCACGCACACGTGCCGCATACGTGCTTGCCGTGATCCGGTCCCTTACGAATTTTCTCAGGCTCATTTTCCTTCGCGGAAAAATTCACCGGCTAGAAACCCGAATAAAGCGAAAAGAGGTTCCCCGGGGGGGCGAAGGGCGAAGGAGAGGAGGAGAAAACAAAAAAGAAGGCAAAGAAAAACGCTTCGAGCCATGGCCAAGGCCTGACCACAAGCACACGAGAGGGATCCCGGTCTATACGGGGACGATAAAAATTCTCGGCTACACCGACGTCTTTTCGACCTTTCTCTGTCCATTTACAAACGTGAGACGGTGATGGCCTTATCCAACGTACCAGCATTGGGTGCCGAATACATTCTTGCTTTTTCTTCCTCTGGGACACGCACGACACCGTACACCTTATTTTTATTCCTTGTGGTTCCTCTTTCTCTCTTTCTCTCTTACTCTTTTTCTACAGCCCTTAATCCTGATCTCTTTTCATCTTTCCGTTTGTTTCTTACCCTCCTTGTCCTGGATTCGCACATCCCAATTAAACGAACCCTCCAATCTCCTGAATAAATTCCGGCGGTTGACCTCCTTCCGAGCAGATCTTAGAGAGAAAAAGAGAGAGAGAGAGAGAGAGAGAGAGAGAGAGACGTCAAGCGATCGATCAAATATGCGGTCCAGGCTGCCAAATCAAGTATTAAGCTGTTAAGAATCACCGGTCCATTGAACTGATCAAGTAGATAGCTCGTTTCATTCCTAATAGCCAAGTCCGAGAACGACCAAATTCCAGTGTAGCTGCCTGTTTTTGGGTTTTTCAAAGTCCGAACGCACATTTTCCGGAAGTGCGGTATCAGGATCAACGAGGATTCCTTCGGGCTTCCATATAAAACGAATCAATTGGTCAGGTCGAAGAACAAATCTTTACCTAGTCTTGGTATTTCAGTCAATACAAATTATCGGATTTATTGTGTATGTATGTTGTATGCTTTCACCCAACTTGCAAACCCATTTTTTCATCCCTAGTCATCGTGATTCCCGCCCAGGTGATTTTTCGAAGCTATTTTAGAATCGCTGCAGAAGGGTGAGGTCCAACTTGTGATTTTTGTCATTGCAAGAATCGGTAGTCATCAGCAGAAAGTTGGAATGTTATTTTTTCGTCGGTCCAAGTGTAAACGTAAGAGAACGAGTGAAATAGGAGTGAGCAGCGAATCAATACTTTGGAGAAATAAGATGGGTTCAACGAGATAATATTGGAATACTTGGAACCGACCAACCAACCAAGCCTACCATCCTACCACGGATCCACCGGATTTCCGGAGGGAATAGCGCCCTCTTTGTCCGCTTCCACGTCGATCTTTGCTATCAAACTTTTTATTTCCTTCTCAGCCCCGGCTGCGCCCAATTAAGGATTCAGACCTGAAAAGAATGCCGCCGGAACGAGGCCCTTTCAGAAAAGGTTCCTGAGAGCTCCTTCATCAATCGACGTTTACGTGTACTCGAGTTCCGCTGCCCCTCTAACTCTCGGACTTAATTGCCAGCGCTTCCCTACACTCTTTTACCAACTTGCAAAAACCCGAGGGAACTGGCATTTCAGTTAAATCCGATAGGGACACGCGGGCTTCCAATGAGTCTTAGAAGCTGCCAGGTCAAGTTGAACCTTTCAGTATGAAGGACAGAGATGAAGAAAGACAAATTCTTCTACCACTGGCTCTTCTTTCGCAAGTATTTTTTTTACGAATATAGAAGCACGCCTGGTCCGGACACATAATCATAAAGTGCGTCGATTGAACACGTTCGATCTCGAGAAGAAGCCTAGGGGGAAACGTGGCCAATGGGGAGAACCACTGGTTGGTTGGGGGTAGAAATAAGCTGAAGCAACTCTTCGATTCGTGATAGCCTTGCGTCGTTATCGGAATCTCCTTAGAGATCCGCATCGTCGCAACCGCGATGATGATATGACCCAGTCAAATCATCGTCGTCCCGAGCAGAAATTTGTTCAGGGTGAATACCGGACCGGATCAGGCTGCCACAATAGCAAATCCGGGCCGGGTCAGGCAAATTTAGTCCGGCCCTGATCAGGGATGTAACGCTTTTGCATATTCAGGCCCGGATCAGGCACCTTATCAGGCTCTGATCAGGCCCGGATCAAGCAACTTATCTGGCCCGGATCAGGCATCTTATCAGACCCGGGTCAGACTCCGTATCCGGCTCGGATCAGGCACTATATCTGGCCCGGATCAGGCACCTTACCAGGCTCGGATTACGCACTATATCTGTCTCGGATCAAGCAACTTATCTGGCTCAGATCAGGTGCCTCATCCAGCCTGAGACATGCGTGTCATCTGGCTCAATCATTTGATTAATTTTTTGTTTAAAAATAGATCAACATTTATTAAATTATTATCGCAGTTACACGTTATCAAGTTTACTAACGTTATTAAAAATATGAAAACATTTTTTTAAAGTTTAAGTTTTTATTTTATTTGACTTGATCGTTTAGTTTTTGTTCCGGTTTTGGCGATGACCGTTCCAATCTTTCGCACTGTTTATGACCGCCGCTAGCCCATCCGAAATTTGTTTCTCTTTGATAGAACCTGCGTGGGGAGTACCATCATACTTTGTCAAGATTGCATCTGAAATATTTTGAATACATAGAAAAATTAGTGAATATACATAGAAAAATCACATCTTTACATTAAGAGCATACTCGTATATCAGTCGGACCTAGGGAGCCCCACCGCTCCCCCGTCGGGTAATCTATATTTATCATAAGTATAGATATATTCGACCAGGGAAAAGTGAGCGATATAGGCTCCGACTGATACATCCTCTTGAGATAATTAAATAATTAATAATTATTTAAAAATGGTGTACCTCGTAGTGGCGTAGCTCAATCTCTTTTCGTCGTTCTCGCATCATTTGTATACATATAGTGCTGTATATATATTATTGAGAAAAAAATGTTCGACGGTACAAAATGCAATTTGCGCAATTATTTCTCGTCATCTGGTCCTTGCACGTACGTATGAGTACATTTATGTACATATACGTATGTTTGTACTGTTGATCATTTTTTCTTGATACGAAATATATCATACTATATATATACAAATGGTGCGAAAGTGACAAAGCGAGGTTAAGCTACGCCGCATAGTCTTCGCCCATCAAGTCGTATTTTATATATTATCACTGTTCATGTGTAGATAATCCACAGTATAATCGCAAATATACTTTACCTGAGATTTTGTATGCACTGCACTTTATTGAAGGGCTTGCCTTTCTTCGGGAGAAATTGATGAACCGAACGAGATGTGTCGATGTAGCTACGGCGTGGCTGTTGCGCTTTCTTCTACGTATATAATACGGGACTGGCTGCCCGTATTATATAGAAAAGTTGTGATTCCATATAACAATAATACAAAAAAATTAACATAAATATTTATTTATGATAAAAAATATTTTGAAACAAATTTTGACGACACGCACTTTCGGTTGATAACCATTGTTTTCATATATTTCGCGTGCCTGCGTGTGCAGCTGTCAAAATATTTCGTGAGGCTTCGCCGACAGAGGCGCTGTCTAGTCCTGGAGAGGAGAGGTTACGGAGTGACGAGCTTCATGCGAGATATAAGGCTCCTATCTGGCGCAAATCATGTGTGCCTGATCAGGGCGCCTTATTGATGCCTGATAAGGCTCCTACCCGGCGCAAATCAGGCGTGCCTGATCAGGGCGCCTTATTAATGCCTGATCCGGCTCCTATCCAGCGCAAATCAGGCGTGCCTGATCAGGGCGCCTTATTGATCCCTGCTCAGGCCCCTGTCTGGCTCAAATCAGGCGTGCCTGATCAGGGCTCCTTATTGATCCCTGATCCGGGCCTGATGGATCCTCAGGCAGCCTGATTAGATTTCTGCTCGGGGTATTCCCTGTGGATAAGCTACAACATTCTAAATCTAGGTCCTGATAAACCTCCGGCGGCAACTCAGTCATTTAGTTTGATCGTATCACCACGGACATTTGTGGTAAATAACATGATCTTTGCCTCAGTGTACCGAGCTTTCGTTCGATGCTTGGTCCAACACGTAATTAACGTCCCTTTCGGATAATCTGCTCCACCAACCAGCATGAGCCTATGAAAAGTAAGCTGGTAAATGGAATTAGATGGTTCTAGTCGCCTATGAATATCGGTGACATCAGTGTTAGTTGACGAGTCGTAATTTAACCACATAAGTCATTCCAATCACTGATATGCAGTAATCATAGTTTGCCAATCACTTTGCGCCGCATTACAAACTGTACCACCCCAACCGTACATACCCAGCCTCTGAAAAACTTAGTGGACACTAGGAAAGAAAAGTGATGATCCATGCCGATCAACCCGAGGAAAGTGATCCCAGGAAAGCAAAGTGATGATCCCTGTCGATGAGCTCTAGGTAAAACGATCCGGGGAAAGGAAAGTGATAATCCCTGTTTATGAATAACCCTAGAGAAGTGATAATTCCCGTTGATAAACCCTGGACAAATGATGATCCCTGCCGATCAACCCTAGAAAAGTAATCCCAGGAAAGCAACGTGATGATGCATGTTGATCAGCTCTAGGCGAAATGATCCGAGGAAAACGAAGTAATAATCCCTGTGGATTAACCCTAATAAAAGTGATAATTCCCGTTGATAAACCATAGAAAAGTCACGATTTATGTTAATCAACCCTCAAAAGTGATGATCCCTCTTGATCAGCCCTGGAAAACGTAATCCCAGGAAACTCAACTGATGATCCCTGTTGATCGGCTCCATAAAAAGTAATCCCAGGATAGCAAATCGATGATCACTGTTGATCAGCTGTACACAAAGTGATCCCAGGATAGCAAGGTGATGATCCGTGTTGATCAAGCTCAGAAAAAGTGATCCAACGGGAAAGAAAGGCCAACGTGCATCATCAACCAGTGGTCGTGTCCGCTTTGTGGTCTAGCCCCAACCCAGTCTTTCTCCTACCCGTGTACCAAACGTGCGAATGTCGAAGTCGTCATACTTGGTAACTGGAGCAGTACGAGTGTACAGAGGATTATGGAACAAGGCTGCTCGGTACGACCAGGCACCCCAGGAGAAGGTGGAGCACTGAGGGGACTGTAGGAAAGAGCTTATTCTAGGTGTACAGCGGTATGTGGCTGTATATGGGCAACGCTCGAATCGTATCTGATATAATTGTCGGTCGTAGCCATTGTGTGTGCCCGAGACCGTGTGGAGCCGAGTTTTCCCATACACGTACCACGTCCAGGGAGAGATAGAGAGAGAGAGACAGAGAGAGAGAGAGAGAGAGAGAGAGAGAGAGACGACGGTATACAGGCGTCCGCAGATTGCCGGCAATAATAACATTAATAATGGGAGTTACCTCCGAGACGTTATATCGGGATTATTGAACAAGTGTTTGCTCGCGCGTTCGGAGCCCGGTCCCCCGTATTACCTATCGGCAGAAATTGCATACACAATGCACCTGTGTGTTCTCACACGTGCGTATATGTGTGTGCGGTCCCACACACGAGAGAAAGAGGCGATTTTAAGACATTGAACTTCGAGGACCGTCCTCACAGTGACCAGTTGTCCCCATACTCAACGTTATGTGAACTCAGTGTCTTCAAAATCCCCTGTCTCTGAATAGAAAGCATATTCATATGAAGGCCACTTCAAGGACAGTAGGTTCTCAATATCAACGATCGGTTTGGACATGAATTTAAGGAATGTCCTCAAAACAGCCACGTGTCCCCATAGTCAACATTACACCGATACAACGGGGTCAAAATGTTCGTTTCCCATTTTGTGTATATACATGGATGAGTTTGCGTGTTTCGACGGCCGCCAAGAGAACTCGAAAGGACAACACAAGTGCATCGTTACGATCATACAGGCAGGGCAAAAGCGTGGTTGTGTTCACCTCGCCACAGTCCGTGTCATCCCGTTACCTTCGCCATATACAGCCGCACCCCCCCCCCCCCCTCCCGGCCGCACTGCCTTTCCTCGCAATCTAAACCCCTTTGGCCCCTAACCCCTCTCGAAACTTGCGGCAAATGCGCGGTTAACCGCACCCCACGATGACGGGGATACTACAAGAATTTTGCGGCTGTGAATCTCTTACCTGCTTGCGCACGTACGTATCGAGAGAGCAAGCTCGATTTACTCGCGCCCCCTTCATATTATCCCAAGCAAAGCCGCTCTCATACCTGTCGAACTTACCTTCTACGATTTCTCGTTCGTTTTCGAGATAATTCGCGATCTAGGAGCGCGTATACTCGTGCGGAAATATGACCGGGCGTTGCCTACTTTGTGTCCGGCACTAACCAAACTTGCCTTGTCAGATTTACCTGACCGGGCTCTCCCATGGAACAAAGCGGGAAGATCGCAAAATCGTTTTTTGCGGATTACCCCTTATGCTTGGAAAGTACAATCTTGTGGCCGGGATACATTGCGAGCAGGTACATATTCACGTAATGTCTACCCGGCCAGAACATGGACATGTTCTGTAAAGCGGAGCCTGCCTTTAAGAACTAAAGAAAAGTTACTTTGCTTTCCATCGCATCAATGATATTTATAATTGATTGGGATGAAACTAATACATCTGTTGTAATTCTATTCATCATTAAAAGTATTCATTTCATCAATGATAATCGACGAGGATAACAATGCTTATCATAAATACCGGGATTACGATAACTACACTGTCAAAAATGATATGAAATTTAAAATACATTTAAGGTACAGAAGGAATTGAATTTTACAAATTCAGTAGATGAAATTAAATTTAAAACACTTGCACCGTAAATTTAAAACGGGAACATGAAATTCTAACGTGGATATATAATTTAGTAGATGCAACATGGAATTTCAAAGACAAGTTTGTAAATTTGTGGGAAATGTTTTGTATTAACCCGTGTCTTCAATTGAAAATTACTACAGATGTACGAGGGTGGGGTGAAAAGTTACCGGCCTGACCAAGAAAAACGATGTTTAAAAATTTTTTTTTGCTTTATTTTTCAACATAATCTCCATCAACACTGATACATTTCTCATAACGGCGTTCTAATTTAGTTATACCAGTTTTAAACGTAGATTCGTCAAGCTCCTCAAAATACTGATTTACAGCTTCGATAACTTCTTCGTTGCTCTTAAATCTTTTTCCACCAAGCCATTTTTTGAGGTTGGGAAACAGGTAATAGTCGCTGGGGGCTAAGTCTGGAGAGTAGGGAGGATGTGGCATCAATTCAAACTTCAATTCGTGGATTCTGGACATGGCAACAATCGACGAATGCGCTGGTGCGTTATCGTGATGAAACAAAACTTTTTTCTTCGCCAAATGAGGTCGTTTAATTTGCACCTCGTGCTTCAAACGTTGCAATAACTCTGCGTAGTATTGACCAGTGATAGTCTTACCCTTTTCAAGGTAATCAGGGTATATCATTCCTTTCGCATCCCAAAAAACAGTAGCCATAACCTTGTTTGCCGATAAAATTGTTTTTGCGTTGTTTGGGGTTGGT
This sequence comes from Ophion obscuratus, assembly GCA_964007375.1. Classification (NCBI taxonomy): domain Eukaryota; kingdom Metazoa; phylum Arthropoda; class Insecta; order Hymenoptera; family Ichneumonidae; genus Ophion; species Ophion obscuratus. Next base: position 2,472,520 of record OZ023314.1, on the reverse strand, counting down.
TCCCCTTTTCCAACCCACTGTTTTGACTGTTCTTTATTTTCAGGAGTGTAGTGGTGGATCCATGTCTCATCAACAGTTATGAATCGACGCAAAAATTCGTTTGGATTACGCCTATACAGCGCCAAATTGTCGGTAGAAATGGTTTTTCGAAGCAGTTTTTGGTCGAGCGTTAGCAAACGCGGCACCCACCTTGCACACAGCTTTTCCATGTTCAAATGGTTGTGCAAAATATTTCGCACACGTTCAGCTGACATCCTACAGGTCTCAGCTATCTCATGCACTTTCAACCTGCGGTCTTCCAACACTATTTTATGGATTTTTTCAATCATCTCTGAAGTTGTGACTTTAACGGGCCGTCCTGAGCGAAGCTCGTCAGAGGTGCTCACACGACCCATTTTAAATTCAGAAACCCACTGCTTAATAGTTGAATATGATGGGGAGGAGTCTCCTAGTGCTGAATCCATCTCTTCTTTTATTTGTTTTGGTGTAAAACCTTTCAAATGGAAGTATTTGATGACAGCACGTTTTTCCAATTTTTCCATTTTTACGAAAACAACGGAAGTGTCTCGCGCAATGTGCTCTGAAACGCAAACTAACGTAGCGATTGGGCTGAAACTGTACATACAAGCTCGGTAGGAATGGTACTGTAGGACGCCGCTCCAAAACTAGACCTAGTGGCACCATCTCTTGGTCAGGCCGGAAACTTTTCACCCCACCCTCGTATAATAAATCAACTATAAAAAACAGAGTATTGAAAATACAAAACAAGTTTGAAATTTATTTACGTCTGCCTGAAAAATATAATACATGTGGAACTGAATTGGAATTGGAAAGTATCGTGATTGCACCCCTATCTGATATTATTTCTCATCGACGCTGAGTTAAATATAAGACAAATCTTTAGGAATATCGATGATATACTTCTCGGAATAATACCATCCAGTACATGAATACTGTGATTCGATTCAGAAATTACCAAGACAAAAGCCACTGAGATTAACAATTGTTTGTCAAAAACAAATCACAGGTAAGTTGAATTTAATGTGTTCGTATATAAATATTGAAGAAACATTTTATGATTTTCATAATTGTTGACCCGGACGATATCTCAAAATCACATGAATTTCAAATACATGCGTGCAATGGACAGAGATGGGCGCGCGATCGGTGTGTGGACTCGGCCGGTCACTGAAGTTAAGCAGCATTGGGCGCAGCCAATACTTGGAGCGGTGACCGTTTGCCCGTGCACTGGTTTGCGCGTCAACCTCCGCGTAGGAAACAGTTTGTCTGAGTTTCTGCTGGTAATACAACCGAAACTCAGCCAAATATGGCCGCCTGTATCGGCCCAGGTTTTCCGCAGTTTCCCTGGGCCCTCGTGCAAATGAGATACAGTAGTGCATTAGGAAAGAGGGGATGCGGCCAAATACTCTGGGGGGGGGGGGACTCTGGAAGGATTGTTATGATATGGAAGGAATAAAGGAACGGATGGTAAAAGGAGACCCCCGTGCCTCTGAGGAATATATATAAAGAAAAAAATACATACGTGCAGTGATTTTCCCTGCATTTAAATTTTATTATTCAATATTAATTATGGGATAAAGCTGCGAAAAAATCATATACATAAGTATCACGAAAGCATCATACAGTATATGAATTGAGTGGTCTTAATTTGATCATTTTTACATAAAAACGTATTGCAATGATCAATTTCTAAAATAAATTTAATACTTAGGATCAGTAATTTTAATACGCACCCGTATATTGATATTAGCAAATGGTTCTTGATTTCATTATACTTGGATGTGATTGTTTCTTTACACGTGCATTATTTTTCAAACGCACAAGTATATCAATATTACGGAACTACACTTTTATTTTTAAAATAGCCTGTTTTGGATTTTCAAAATCGTATCTGAAATTTCACAAGCGGTATCCGCATAAAAACTTCCTACACTTGTATATTAATTTTTATACAGAAATTGTTTACAGTGTAATGATTTTAGCGTGAAGAATAGTCGAATTATGTTATGAGTCGAATAGTAAAGCAGGTCATTCGTGGTTTTTGAACGCCTTGGCGCCATATATGTTGGGAAATATCAATGTTCTGGCCGGGAAGACGTTACCTGAATGTATTTCGCCAACAATCCGCCAGGTGGCTACAAGCGAAGCGCTTCGCGTAAGCAAGATACCATCGTACGAGGATAAAAGTTTGTTCACTGAGTTGTACCACGTAAAGATGTGTTATGCTTACTGCGTGCACGCACGCTTATGATTTTTCAATACTTTTGGAATAACCCTTTGCACTCTTGGCCTTTTTCGCTCGGATAGTGATCTGTGTACGGTTTTCTGTCTCTTTGCCTATCAGGAAATGCGAGCAAACGTATCTATACACTCATATAGTACCTTAGCAAGTAGATAACGAACAAGCAACATGTTGTCGAAATGCTGAATTGAATACACTGCCGATTGTACCTCCTCAAGGAGTCCAAAAACGCTGAAACGTCATTTTCAATTTCCTCGTTTGTTGCTGGTTATTACCCGATCTATTCCCAACAACTTTCCTGGTCATTTACCGCTTGTTCGACGGCCCGTCATAGCTCAGTGAATTTTTGGAATTTTCACAAAATCTTTGTTGCAAATTGAAGGTAAGATCCTATGTAGCATACAAATGTAGCATACAAATCCTGCAAATTGAAGGTAAGATCCTATGTAGCATACAAATGATACATAGGATACTACATGATACAAATGTTCTTTTTTTTTTCGAAATTTTCGATCGTGCAGACGCTTTAAGGCGGGATATATATTTACAACGTTCGAAAAATCGATTTCTTTTATTTTTTCTTTAAACGATAGAACTATATATGAGGCATTCCACGTCACTTCAGCCAGTAAAAAAAATCCACAAATAATTTTGAAAAATCGAGTTACTTTATTGAAAAATATACACCGAGTGTCGACATTTTTTAAAAATTTCTGACGTTTTTCTCGTTGATTACCATTTTTTAAAACATTTTTCCATTTTCCACGTATTTACATTCGTAAAAAACGAAAATGTGCGTCTTTTTCTAGCCTTCCGGAAAAAATATAATTTAGATTTTGTTGAGCAAGTCGAACGTCCGTTTCAGGGTAAAATATGCAAACATATTTTTTTTCTCAAGGAAAGGCACGCGTTATTTTTTTTTTTTTATTTTCCCGAATTGTGAATACGAAAAAGGATTTTTGGTATTTTTTATATTATAGGATTCCTAAACACCGTGAAGTAACAGCTATATTTATTAATTTTTTCTTTACTAATATTCGATTGAAGAGTCTGGAGCACGCGCTGTATGTTTACCAGGTTTTTGAAATACATACGACATATATGTCATATGTATTGGAGCCTTGGAGTGCTCCACACTCTTTAATCGACTTAATTAATGAAAAAAATGTTTAAATAAAAATAGCTGTTACTTCACGGTGTTTAGGAATCCCATAATATAAAAAATACCAAAAATCCGTTTTTCGTATTCACAATTCGGGGAAATTTAAAAAAATCAAATAACGAGTGCCTTTCCTTGAGAAAAAAAAATATTTTCGCATATTTTGCCTTTAAACGGACGTTCGACTTGCTCAATAAAATGTCAATTATTTTGTTTGCGGAAGGCTAGAAAAAAAAGCACATTTTCGTTTTTTACGAATGTAAATACGTCAAATCCTGTCAAAGATACAGCCACTTCAATGGAAAAATGTTAAAAAATGGTAATCAACGTGAAAAAACGTCAGAAATTTAAAAAAAATCGACACTCGGTGAATAATTTTCAATAAAGTAACTCGTTTTTTCAAAATTATTTGTGGATTTTTTTTACTGGCTGAAGTGACGTGGAATGCCTCATATGTAGAATATTTTCCCAAAGTTTAATAGCGAAATTCGAAAAACTTCGAACGTTACAGCCCGTCAACGCTGTGCCTCACCGCTCGGATTCGGAGCGGGCGTGGACTTCAAACGCGTTTTTCTCAAAACTGCATTATCGATGTTGGCGTGATTACTCAAAAACTATTAAGCCAATTGAGTTGAAACTTGGTAGAAATATTGATAATATCGGTACTTGATGAGAATTTGACGAGACGCTACTTGACGAGAATTGTTCTTGACAAATTGAAAAAAAAAACTACTTTTTTAATCCACATTTTATAGAAATGTTGCGTGAATTGATTTTCTTTTCTAAAGGCGTCCCATTTTCTTAATTTTAATCACCGTCATATATAAACTATACACGTTTTAACTGAAAAAATGTTTAAACTTTTTTGCAAATCAATGTCTACGGGAAGCTAGACTGCACGCCGATTTGCAACTCCCTCGGCGACCTTGCTGTAACACTCTGCTACAGCTCCGTCATTTTGATTATGAATTGATTACAAAAAATTGTTTTGTATACTCAAATATACCATTGAAGTATACCTAAAGTTTGATAATTCTAGAATAATTATTTCTCAGTTTAAAAAATCCCTCAATATTGCTTACTTTTTTTTCCTGTCTGAATGTATATCCCGCCTTAACGATGAGTCTAATCAACGTCATATTTGATCAAGTACCTGAGAGCTATGAATTCATGTTGCTTAGAGAATCTTTTTTAGCTGACACGTACATACACGTGGATACGGTGGACGACGAGTAAATATAAAAACGTTCCTCGCAAAATCTGCCGTGCCCGGACGTTTCGAAACCCTTGAGATGTTTGTTCAGTACACAAATTTTTTCTATATATATATATATATATATGTATATATATATATATACAACTCTCCCATAGAAAGTAGTCGAGATGACCCTATGGGACGACACTGTTTGCTGGTTTTTTTCTATAGCTCCTGGAGTCTTCTCATCTTGTGTACTGCTATCAACTATTACGACGTTCGGTTCTTTCTCTCTCTCTCTCTCTCTCTCTCTCTCTCTCTCTCTCTCTCTCTCTTTTGTAGTAGTAGAGTGTGTCTCTCGAGACCACAGTCCATTCTACTTCACCGACCCCCGTAGCCTTTCAACTGTTAGCCACCGACTTTTTCTTCCCTTATCTTTTAGGTCTTGTCGCCTGGGGTACACGTACACAACACACACACACACACACACACACACACACACACACACACACACACACACACACACACACACACACACCCACGCATACACACGTGTGCGCTAAGAAACAGGCGTATCGGTCCGCGTTTCTTCAGGGTCCCTGGTGAATGCGTAACCGGCCTCTCCGATCACTTCTTTCCCGAGCTTATCCCTTCCACTTCGCGTTCCTAGCGTCTTTCCATTCTTCCGTTGATTTTCCTTTGCCCCTTGTGACGCTCCTTCGAAACTCAACGCCGGACGTTGAGTTGAGATGTGGCGATGACTCGATGGACGTGTCGCGATATTTTTCTCTCTTCCTCTATTTACAGTATGTTAGGAAGGTCGATGCAAAGCATTAAGGAATCGCCTCAGTGTGACCCTCCGAAAAATCACTGATTTTCGCGATTTTTTTTTTAAATGTTCAAATAAACTAATCCGTCCGGTTTTTTTTAAATAAATAAATACATTAATGACGAATACAAAATGATTTTTTTATGTTTATTTATTGGATGCACAATGGTTAAATAAATTGTTGAAATGACACGTAATAAAAAAAGGTCCTGTACGGTTTCCACGATTGCGGCCGCAATTTTGATCTGAAACAAAAATTTCAAAAAGATTATTAATCTGTAGGAAAGTCGATATCGCGATATGGAAGGGTTTTTTTTAATTTGACGAAATGGCGGCGGTTCGAACAAAAAGTATCGAATTTGGCCCTTTTTCTCGACAGTTTTTCGTAAAAAAAAAAATAGGAAGATTTCCAAAAAAAAAAAAAGCTTCCATAGCGCTATAAAGAATGACGTTAAAAATGTTCTCTTCAAAGGGGAACTAGATATCTTCAAAATTCTTCCTTTGAGAGTGGACACCGTTTTGAAAAACACTATTCTGAGAAAAACGCGTTTAAAGATTGGCGAGGCAGATGTCTCGCTCCGTTCCCTTTCTACAAGAAACGTTGTAGCGACCGTAATAATTTGAATTTCGATTTAAAAATTTGAGAGAATGTTTATTACAGTGTATACTGTCCGATAATGCAACAAAAAAAATCGATTTTTCGAAAAATTCACACTGAGACGATCCCTTAAGGCATTATATACGCGATTTCTCGTATACAATGCGAACGAAAAACGCGAACGAGCGAAGCAAATTCGCCAGAAATTATGCAGGCAGTTTTAGACGTGCAAAAAGATGTTGAAAACTAGCCATTTTCAAAAAAGCGTACCAGGTCCAAAAAAATGTAGACATTTTTCTAAAAAGGCAAGATGAAGATAAACTTGTCCTCTTTGAAACGCCGCTTAGGAAATTTGATTATCTTTCTTTTTGCGTCCGCTATCTAATTTTTAGTGCGGCAAGAAATTTCGACTAGTGTACTCAAACTTTTGGCCGGCAGTGTATATACGGGGTGACAATTATAAAGTTACCATGTGTTTTTTAAGGTTCTTGCACCGAGATGGTGCCACTAAGAAAAATACGATTTCTAGTTGCTTTAAAACTTGTTTACGAAAGATAATCTGGCGTATTTTCGCGACAAGTAGTATTGGCCAGAAGAAATTGAGCATTCTAAAAAAAAAATCCATTTCGAGTACAAGATAAGTAAATTTCGAATACGAAACACTCCGGAAAAACTTTTTTGTCCCGCCATCGAGAAAAAAACTTATCAAAGATACATTCTAAAGTGGATCAATGTTATTTCATTCCATTAAAATAAAGTTTTTTTTTTTTTCAGAATGTTTGGTATTCGGAATTGAATTATCTTCATGCCGATGGACTTAAAATGGAATTGTTTTTTTTTTTCTCACAATGGTTAATTTATTTTCCGGCTCACATTACTCGTCACAAAATAAACCCATTTTTTTCGACGAGGACTTGAAAAACCATCAAAAAACATAATCTTCTCGGTCGCGGAACCTTTTTTTTAATACCGTCGTCTCGGATTTTGAACGTGAGGAAGAGGGGGGACCATGAATGTCAAAAAAAAATGTTTTCTTTCTCTCTGAGCGTTCGAAAACCGAGTCGACGCCATTAAAAAAAAACTAACATTCAAAAAATCCCCCCCCCCCCTCCTCACTCGCGCGTTTCGAGCCTCTATAGTCGTTAGTGGAACGCGAATGTTAAAAAATGTGATAAAATTCACGAAAACAGCAATCGTACGTGGGTGGCTGAAACAGAGCCGAGTAAAAGCGATAAGTTGAAATTTAACCGCCGCGGTGCTCCCCCCCCCTCTCTCTCTCTCTCCTTCATACTTTCTGAGAACAATAAAAGTGGCAGTTCTAGGGGGAACAATACAAGTCGAGGTCGGAGGAGCAAGGGGGGAGGGGTCCTTGTCGTGTTGTGGGCACGCGGTAGCTCACGTTTAACGCTGTTAAACCGCCGGTCCGAGCGAACAAGTAGGACTCGTTGTGTACTATCGTAGAGCACGGTCTCGACACAACACGCGAACTTGCGCTTGTTGTGTCGGCGAATCGCGTGTCGAAGCTTTATATCGGCGAGGGCTTTCGAAAGCGCGGCAGGTGGGGAAGGATAGTTACTTTCGGGGGGGGACAAAGTTCACGTCGCGGCCAACAACAGCTGAGCCCTACGGCTCTTCGATCTATTCATTCGTATTAGTCACTTTTTCATTCACCTAAACGCCCCCCCCCCCCCCCCCACCCCATCACCCCGTGACCGCCACTCCGCAGAGTCAATATCGTCTCTCACTCACTTCCGCCCTTCCTCCCTTTGCCTTGCCCTTCCTCCCTTCGATGGGGTAGTACAACCACGATGACTCGGTACACTTATTGCCGGTCGTTGATCTTAGTCACCATTGTAACTTCGAATCGAATATATATATATATATATATTAGACTGATTCAAAAAAAAAATTTCTTCTGGATTCTCGTGCTATTGTTGGGCACTGATAAAACAAAATTTCTCTAAAAAGATGGGCGCAGTCACTCAATTGTTAGAGGTGGCTATCTCGACTTTTTTGTATTTGAATTTTTTTTAACGAACGTATTGCATTTAAGCATAGTCATGGCTTCGGATTACGGATAAAAATCACATCCAGCAGCTTTTTCGTAACAAAAATGAACTCTAACAATTTGAAAAGGGTGCAATATTCACAATTCAAATCCAGGTAGATCAATAATGGCGTCTATACTACTCTCGTTATTCATGTAGATTTATTTATACGCATTAACATTTCGCACTTTTTACGAAAAATTAAATTATAAGCTTTTATTCATAAATCGTATATTTACATTTTGAAAATGCTACGCTTATATTATCTTCAAACTCATTTACATTTCTTCCCAGCCATTCTCAAGTTCGTTAATATTTTGGTCAGAACGAAAATGTGCAACGTTGAACAGTTTGTCCAAATCTCTCTTAAATTTACGCTCCTTCGATATTTGTGACGGCAAATTCTTTTTAACTCGATTTTTTAAAAGTTGTTTCCAGACTAGATGGAGTTTTATTGATTTCAAGATTGCGTTATTCAATCCACGCGTTGGAATTTCTGCACATTTCCATTGTTCGAAAATTTCTTTCATCGTTTCGTGTGCACTTCGACGTATGGTCAGTTTTTCTCTATTATGTTTGTAAAAGAACAAACTCAAAACTTTTCCGATTTTTATCCGTAATCCGAAGCCATGACTATGTTTAAATGCAATACGTTCGTTAAAAAAAATTCAAATACAAAAAAGTCGAGATAGCCACCTCTAAAAATTGAGTGACCGCGCCCATCTTTTTAGAGAAATTTTGTTTTATCAGTGCCCAACAAAAGCACGAGAATCCAGAAGGAAAATTTTTTTTTGAACCAGTCTAATATATATATATATATATATATATATATATATATGCATACATCCAAACATATATTTATATCTCAATTACGAAATCTCGTCACTTTCCAGGAAGTCCCAAAATAAGTAATGGTTTTGGTTTTTTTTTCTTATTTTTTAATGCTTTACATATACATATAAATTTGACGAGCATATTGTAATAATAGTTGAGTATTTAAATGTATAGTTAATATTTTAATGCCATTAATATGGAACGCATATATAGTTGATAGAAGAAGAAATATTACAAAAGTTTACATATATCTGTGTGTGTACATATATATAGACCACATATAGATGCGTGAGTCAACGTTGACTACTAATATTAATAATATTCTTTTTCCTATTGATTATTCACATCCCATATATTTATATAATTTATATATTTACTATTTATTATCCGCACATACATCCTCAGATATAAATTTTATCCCGTATATATACATACACTACCGCTCAAAAGTTTGGATACTCCGGTCGATATTTCTCGCCGCACCAAAAGTTAGATAGCTTTGTCAAAAAAAATCATAACCAAATTTAACGTACGGCGTTTTGAAGGGAACAAATTCAGCCTTGTTTTGCTTGTTTCGAAATATTTTTTATGATTTTTTTCGACCCGGTACGCACTTCTGTACGTAACTGTTTTTCGCCTATTTTTCGACCATCGTGAATTGGGCGCATAACTTATGGACATTTTTTTTTCTCTTTTTTATCCATGACAAACTAAAAAGGGGTAGCAGAAGCTCCATTTTCGTTTTTTTTTTTAAAGTCTCGCACGATTTTTTTCGCAGTTATTTAATTTTTGGCTAAGAAAGACAAATCTTGGAAAATGCAGAGTAATTCAAGAACTATAGGCTTTAAAAGGAAATATCAGAAATGTAAAAAGTTGCGTTAGTTTATACTAAATTGCCTGGATTTTTTCCAGAATTTTCCTTTGAGATTTTTTTTTTGACAATTTTCGCTCGAAACTCTTATGAGTAGGATGACTTAACTCGAAAAGTATGGCGTTTGGGATAAAATATCAGGAGAAACTTTTTTAATTTTCGATTTTAAATTCGCTTGAATGTTTTCAGAATTTTTTAAATTTTTTTCGAAATTTTTTTGGCGAACCTCGGAGAATCGTCCAAACATTGATTGGCGAATCTCGAAAATTATTGACTTGGAGACAAAATATCAAGAGTGGAAAATGTTGCATTGTTTCATTTTGAATAAGTTGACATTTTGTTTACGATGTTTTGTTTTTCAGGTCGTTTACGTGCTTTTAGAACAATGTAAAAAAAAAATTAGAATAAAATCTGAGAACACTTCAACCTATTTGAAACGAAACACTGTAACGTTTTTCCATCTTGATATTTTGTCTCTAACTCACTATTTTTCGAGATACGCCAATCAACTTTTAGTCGATTCTGCAAGTTTTGGCATATAAAAATTCGAAAAAAAATCTGATTAAATTCAAGCAAATTTAAAATGAAAAATTATAAGAGTTTCTCCTCCGGCTATTTTGTCCTGAACGCCATACTTTTCGAGTTAAGCCATCCTACTCATCAGAGTTTGGAGCGAAAATAGTAAAAAAAAAATCTCAAATGAAAATTCTGAAAAAATTCCAAGCGATCCAGTATAAACTTACGCACCTTTTGACATCTCTGACATTTCCTCTTAAATCCAACAGTTCTTGAGTTACGTTGCATTTTCCAGAATTTAAGTAAGTATGATTTTTGGAAAATTTCCCAAAATTAGGTACTAACTCGTTCATAATGTTCAAACAGACAATAATTGGTGACTAAAAACTTATTTACGTCTTAGCTTAATGTGTATTCAATCGACAAATACCAATACAACCATCTGTATCCACACAACTAACTAAATGGAACGTGTTGAATGATTGAAAACTTGTCAAAAAATAAAAAAATCCCTTTTATGTTGATGCTATTTTTTAAAAAATAGCATTAACATAAAAGGTCAACGAGTCAGTACCTAATTTTGGGAAAATTTTCCAAAAATCATACTTATCGTAATAACTCGAAATCCTTAGACTTTGGACTAAGGTATCCTAGGTTAGATATGTTCCTAACGAGGTGACCTATCACCCCCTCAAGGCTTTGCATCGACCTTCCCAACACCCTGCATAGATACAAAATACAATTTATAAATTAGGATACATTCATTGATTATCAATATTATTCAATAAAAAAAAGACTCAATCATGACAAGACTATGTGTTAAAGATCGGGAATCGACCGGTTTTTTGGGCTCCAAGCTTAGACCCGTTAAATTTTATTCTGTAAATATATGTATTTATATATATGCATACAGAGTAAAATTTTTATATGAGAATATATGTATAATATTGAATTTCATATTTCTTTTTAAATAAACGCGTCTGCATAAGCTTGGGGCCCAATAAACAGGTCGATTGCCGATCATAGTCATGCCGAGTTTAAGTTTTTTTTTAAATTGAAAATATTGATAAACAATGGAGTTGTCATTTAAGGGGTCTTCTCACTTTAGACGCTAAAAAAGGATATTTTTATGAATATTTTTGATATGTTTATATTATGTTTATATTATTGATATAAAGTTTAATGATGTTTAAATTATTGATATTTATATGATTGATATATATTTATATTATTGATATAAAGATATTGATATAAAAGTTGCTACACTTAATAAAACCACTTTCGAAATATATTTAAAAAAAAATTTAATGTATTTATTTAACCCAAACAAACTTTCAACGCTTTTTTCGTGAAACAACGTTTTTCGACGGCTTGTTGATAAAATCTTCGAAACTACTGAACTGATCCTTATGAAATTTTAACCATATATCTTCACAACTATAGTTATAGCGCATATTATAGATTTTTTTTATTTTGACATTTACTATTTTTTTTGCCAAAAACGGTGAGAAAAGTACGTTGTTTTTGTTTTTTCGAAAAATGCCCATTTTGTCATTTTTGCATATATCAAAAATCGTATGATATGCGATATAGCCATTAACATACCGAATCTAAAACTGTTTGATTTTTTTGGTTCGAATGATCAATCTCCGAGATTTTATCAACAGCGCAGACCTACAATTTTTAGGACTTTTTTTTAACTACCATTTTCGTATATGAATAGTGACTTAAATAAATTTTTAAAAATGTTTATGTTTTTTAAAAGTGTATTTATTAAGTGTAACAACTTTTACATCAATATCCATAATATAAAACGATCAAAAAAATTCACGAAAATAGCCGTTTTTAGCGTCTAAAGTGAGAAGACCCCTTGAACAAAGTGCCGCCGTTGCTGCATGGCCAATGGGTGGAGGTACCTCTGGCTAGCAGACTCATCTGAAATAAAAAATTTAAAGATGTACTTTTAATATAAAAATAATAATATCCTATTCACGGATACTTTGTTAAAAATTTGAAAATTACTACACTGGCTATCTGCAGAAAAAAGTTCGAATTCTGACAAAAAAACAACTTCAACAATTTGTTATCAACAAATGGGTGAACATATAAAAAACGTCATCTGGTCATACGATAGAAAATGTTATAAACTACATTCCGTCGGAATTTGAAGTGAATCGGACGAATAAATTTCGAGAAACGACTTAAACCGTCTCGCAAAACATTTCCAGAAAAAAAAGCGAAAAAAGAGCAATCTGACGCTACAAAAAATCACCATCACAAATGAAATTTAAGACCTAAGCTAAGAAACTATGCAACGAAAAAGTATTTTTTTTTTTAATTACGAACTTAATCACACGCCTCAACTTCCATGTACTCTCTGATATGTGTTTTAACCGAGGTTGGTTTTACACACTCTCGAAAACATATCTACGAAATTCTCGTTCTTCCTGCCCCTCGCGTTAGCGTTGAGAATTAATAATCCGGGCGGTATCTTGCCGCGGCCACGAGCGCAAGTCCCGGCTCGCTCTTCTTTGCCAAAGCCAGGAGATAGTTTCCATTTAGCCCCCGGTACATTAATACGGTATTGCATTGTACGGATATATATCGTATATAGCTACACAAGTACAGGAGTGTTATAAGCGCAGCGAGCTCCAAACTTCTGCGGTGGAACGACACGACGGAGGAGCGAGCGGTGAGGAACGAGGACGGACGCGAGGGAGGACAGTTATTAATTAATATAACGTGTGTGCTCGAGATTCTCGGCTTGCTGCAAACCTCTATAACCCTACGTCCCTTTGATTAATTTTCTTTTTCTACTGTCGAATATATATACAGTAGGTATATACTATACATAGATACGTATAAAAAGGAAATTGAAACCGCGGCCACGGGACTCCCTTAAGCCTTGGTACTTGGGGGGTACAGGCGATGAATCTAGTTACTTTTACATATGTTAGTAATGAAACGATATATCCCCATATATATATATATATATATATATATATATATATGGTGGCTCAAATTTAAGCTCAATTTTTTCCGTTTTCTCACTAGCCAATCATTTACTTTTAAGGAGAAAAAAAATGGTCGTGAAAGCTGTGGTGGTCCAAAAATATTTGGAGGTCGCTCAAGCCTCCGAAAAATTAATTTTTTTAGCAAAAAATAGATTTTATTCCCGCTTACTTCTCAACCATGAATTTAAGCTTTATAATTTAAAAATTAAGCTCGCGAAAGCGTCTAGCCGGCCGATGATGTTTAGTGGTCGCTCAAGTGCTTCGAAATTTCCAATTCTTTTACGCGTCTCACTCATAAATTAGACGCTTTGTAAAATTTTCAAAACAATTTATCGTTTTTCTTTAGAAACAGATTTTTCAAATTTACCTCACACTACTAACCCAAGAATTATAATATTTGTTCTCATAGAATAATTTTTTAAAGCTCTAGTACGTAAACAAAATTATAGGACCCCGTTTTATCGGATTAAAAGTGTGAGTTAAATCCGTTTTTAACGAACAAAAAAAATTAATTTTGAAAATTCTACGAAGTCTTGAATTTATGAGTGAGAAAAGGGAAAAAAATCGCGACAATTGGAAATTCCGAAGGTCTTGAGCGACCACTAAATATTCATCGGCTGGCTAGAGCTTTCACGAGCTTAATTTAAAAAGCATAAAGCGTTAAATTCATGGATAAGAAGTGAACAAAAAAAAATCCATTTTTTCATGAAAATGTCAATTGGGAGTGACCTCAAATATTTTTTGACCGCTCGTAGCTTTCGCAATTTTTTTTCTTTCCTTTAAAGTAGATAATTGGACGGTGAGAAAAAGGAAAAAATAGAGCTCAGATTTGTGCCACCTATATGTGTATATATATATATATATATATATATATATAGGTCGGTTTGTCACTACCATGTGTAAAAGTAACTAGATCCATCGTCTTTGCTCTCCAAGTTCCAAGGCTTAAGGGAGTTCCGCGACCGCAGTCTCAATTTCCTTTTTATTCGGCGCTCCCGAGCGTTCGTAGCTCCTCCACGTACCGGGTGTCTCGTTTCGACCGGGTAATCCCTCAATATCTCGCGAATGACGAGACCGATCGGAAAAAACCTTCGAACAAAAGTTGCACCGTTCAGAGACGCAATCCCTCTGTCAATGTCATCGACCTCAGCCAGTAAACATCTCAAGGTCAAACAAAGATCATCACCATTTTTTTCGCGTAAAGCTACGAGGGTGGGCTGAAAAGTTTCCGGCGTGACCAAGAGATGGTGCCACTAGGTTTAGTTTTGGAGCGGCGTCCTACAGTACCATTCCTACCGAGCTTGTATGTACAGTTTCAGCCCAATCGCTACGTTAATTTGCGTTTGAGAGCACATTGCGCGAGACGCTTCCGTTGTTTTCGTAAAAATGGAAAAATAGGAAAAACATGCTGTCATCAAATACTTCCATTTGAAAGGTTTTACACCAAAACAAATAAAAGAAGAGATGGATTCAGCACTAGGAGACTCCTCCCCATCATATTCAACTATTAAGCAGTGGGTTTCTGAATTTAAAATGGGTCGTGTGAGCACCTCTGACGAGCTTCGCTCAGGACGGCCCGTTGAAGTCACAACTTCAGAGATGATTGAAAAAATCCATAAAATAGTGTTGGAAGACCGCAGGTTGAAAGTGCATGAGATAGCTGAGACCTGTAGGATGTCAGCTGAACGTGTGCGAAATATTTTGCACAACTATTTGAACATGGAAAAGCTGTGTGCAAGGTGGGTGCCGCGTTTGCTAACGCTCGACCAAAAACTGCTTCGAAAAACCATGTCTACCGACAAATTGGCGCTGTATAGGCGTAATCCAAACGAATTTTTGCGTCGATTCATAACTGTTGATGAGACATGGGTCCACCACTACACTCCTGAAAATAAAGAACAGTCAAAACAGTGGGTTGGAAAAGGGGAACCAACCCCAAAGAAGGCAAAAACAATTTTATCGGCAAGCAAGGTTATGGCTACTGTTTTTTGGGATGCGAGAGGAATTATATACATTGATTACCTTGAAAAGGGTAAGACTATCACTGGTCAATACTACGCAGAGTTATTGCAACGTTTGAAGCACGAGGTGCAAATTAAACGACCTCATTTGGCGAAGAAAAAAGTTTTGTTTCATCACGATAACGCACCAACGCATTCGTCGATTGTTGCCATGTCCAAAATCCACGAATTGAAGTTTGAATTGATGCCGCATCCTCCCTACTCTCCAGACTTAGCTCCCAGCGACTATTACCTGTTTCCTAACCTCAAAAAATGGCTTGGCGGAAAAAGATTTAAGAGCAACGAAGAAGTTATCGAAGCTGTAAATCAGTATTTTGAGGAGCTTGACGAATCTACGTTTAAAACTGGCATAACTAAATTAGAACAACGTTATGAGAAATGTTTCAGTGTTGATGGAGATTATGTTGAAAAATAAAGCAAAAAAATGTTAAAACATCGTTTTTATTGGTCAGGCCGGAAACTTTTCACCCCACCCTCGTATATTTCTAGTGAAACTAAATTGTAGTCGGTGTAGAGCCAAATACAATGAAAAAAAAAAATTGTCTCTAGCTTGAAAATTTCCGGAGTTATGGCGTTTTGAAAATAACACTTTCTTCTTCGTGACTTTTTCTCCCCCAAAATTGCCTCATCCTGTTGGAAAGCGTTTCAATCGGTCATCCCAAGCATTCTGAGGGAAGTGTCTCGAACCCTCTGCAATTGAGAATAGCGATTGCAAATATTGTCGATTCTCGTCGGGTCATTAACGGATTTGAGTGTACGAATGATCGATGTCTACGGCCCATCGTCATAAATAATACATCAATTCTGACTTTACATTCGTTTGACGTGTTATCGAGAGCCACTCTGCCCTCAAAGTGATCGGTAAAGAACTCGTTTCACTTTATCGTGCATATTCATAAAATGGGGAGCGCGTTAGTACGAACACGTAGTCGAGTCAAAGATCAGCGAGTCGGAGACGTCGCTATACACACACACACACACACACACACATACACACAAATATATATATATATATATATATATATATATATATATATATATACACGAACATTTAGCTCTGTGTTTCACGAATTCCAAGTTTCAATTGGAGACGAGCACCGCCGCGTCTCTTCATTTCCCTTATTATTATAACGCGGAGACGCGAAGAAACGTGAACTCAGCTGGTGCCCGTCTCACCGAACTATCTCGCGGATGCGTTTGAACGCGTCGACGATTTCAACTCTATGTCTGGCAGTCAACGGCCCGATGCGCAACGCTTGTCATTCGCTGTGCACAGCGAAAGTATAAAATCCACTGTTTGTGTATTTATGCACGAGTATAGGTACAGAGGTGCTTAAATTTTCGAAGCGAATGCGGTATCACGCACACCGATGGGTAAAAGCAAGCTGGAGATGCATGCAGATCTACAGGGGGACACACTAGAAATTAGACACTCGAAAACGTCGACCAATAATGTGAGGCGATTGATGAACAGTTCGTTGTTCGTTGATGGGAGGACAAACTTTTAGGCAGCCGAAATTAATCGAATTTTAAAGATAATTTATGTCGAAACGATATATTCTACATAATTACAGTTTTATGTACATATTGATGCATCTTTGAATTTTTCGATTTTTTTTAATACTTGAAAATGGCAGCTGTACGACACTTGCTTCGGAGACGGTTGCCGCCTGAGCAGTTTCACGGCGTACAGCCTGGCGCCTGGTCTATGAATCTGAAATATCAGAACCAACAAGTTTTGGATTTCTTAGACCAACGCGCTCTATGTGAACCGAAAAAAATCCAAAATCAGTATAAGTATAGTATTTGGTAATGAAACAGTAGTTTTGAAAAATAATTTCCAAGGAACGTTAGGTTTACATAGACGATCATTATGTTATCGAAAAGTGGGCAAAACTTCAAAATGTTCGATTGGATAGTTTTTGAGTTACGTTGTACGAGATTCACGAAAAAGTTGCTTTCAGGAAAACGCGTTCTCAGCTCACTCGTGGAGTTCATTTTTAGCCGTAAGCTCTTCTTTACCTTATAAAGGGATCGCCCTCATTGAGGGATTAATTAATAAAAATTATGCACTTCCAGCAGCACCGCGCTCCTTGCTTGGGACTAATTTTAAAAAATGTCAAGGTCCTTCCAGGGTCGCCATAGATCACCTCTCATCGTTTCTCATCGAAAAATACGTGGCAAGTGGCGTCTTAAATAGAGGGTCCCATTCGAAAAGTGGAGTTTTTCGGGAAGTCGGGTTGACACCTCCACTTGAATAATAAAAGTTCTAAGACTGAGCTGACTGTAATGGCCACTCTAAAAATTTTAGTTTTTGACTTCGATTTTCTCCCCCCTCAAATCGATGTTTATAGTTTTCGAGTATTAAATTTCTAGCGACTCACCCAGTATATTTCTACATATTTGATATATTCATATATATGTATTTGCGTGTGTGTGTGTCTGTGTGTATTACATCCGTGTGCGTTTTACCGCACTCGATTTGGAAATGCAGTCACCCACATACTTATAAGGGCGCATATACCAACGATGCATTTTGCATATGTGGAACATTACATATTTACTTATGTATATATATATATCCGCTGCACATTCGGCGAGTACTGCGCCCGTTATGTCGTATAGATATGGTATGGATAGGTTGTTGAAAACGTATAGGCTATTTGGCGAGCAGCCAAACGGGTACTACGTTCGCAGACTTTGGTGAATCGTCTTCTTCGTTGCTCTCCATCTCTCTCTCTCTCTCTCTCTCTCTCTCTCTCTCTCTCTCTCTCTCTCTCTCTCTCTCTCTCTCTCTCTCTCCCTCTCTTTCTCCCTGCCTCCCTCCCGCCACTCTTCGTCGAGCACGCCTCTCTTCATTGTCGAATGCATGACCAGTGCGCGGAGGTTCTCGCAGGTGGTCATACAAGCTCGCGCACCGAGTGAGAGGTTTGCAAGGCTTTGCCAAAAGTTGAACGCAATCGAGGGTCAAGCCCAATTCTACATATATACGCATGAAATACCAGAGTGCTTTGATCCCGTGAATAGAGATTGGAAGTTATAATTCTTTAGGCAGGGGGGAGAGAGATGGAGAGAGAGAGAGAGAGAGCACATTCTATTTTATGTAGCAGGTACTAACTTCTGGAAGCCACGAATTCAAATTGTCCCAGACACATTTACTCGTACCATACGACACTCATTTCTACGAGTCATCAAATCTTTGACGAATGTATGTGTGCGTTATCCCCACACACACACACACACACACACACACGTGCATATATATATATATATATATATATATGTAGACGTATAGTGACAATCAAGCGATAAATTAGTTATTCCACACAGATGGTATAAGGTCGCAATAAAAATCCAGTTGCAATGTCAGGTGGAAATAATTGAATGGTGTTACTCGAACGGTAGAATATGGCCGAGGGGTTAGCCGATAGGGAAATGTATCGTCGCGAGGGATGGCTGTGAGGGGGATGAGCGGGGGTAGGTTGGGGGGGGGGGTCGAGAGGTTATAGGGACGTTTCGCTCCTATACTCTCGGACCGGGCTCGAACCGGTGGACGTGGCGAATCGGGCAGGGTGAGGGCAGAACCGCACACCATTCACCGAGCAGCCCGAGTTGATTTATCGGTGGGTAGCGTGACACCGTGAATAAATAGAAAGGTGATCGAAAACAAAATCCCACGGAAATGGGTATAAATGGCTGCGCGCGAGAACGCGCCGGGGATCGAAGCTCGTCGCCAGCCGGGCCGCTGGCCCGATGAAAAAAAAAGAAACGAATAAAAAAAAACGAAGGAAAGCGAAGGGCTTGTGGAAAAAGGTGGAATGGAGAAACAACGATAACAACGACAACGCCGCGGACCGGGCAAAAATCGAGAGCGTTCCACTTTAGCAAGCTTTTGAAATGATTGGCTTCGCTTATACTGACGTCAGTTTAAGGGCTGCCTTGCTATTCGGTTAGACTGACGTGCGATGCTATGCTGGTTACGCAAGGAGCGTTGGTTCTAATCATCATATTTGACGAAGGGTAAAGAGCAACAGCGTTTTAGTAAATTACGAGTTGCTGCTAGTCTCGGGTCTAGGGCAGAGAAACTATTACCAAACCAATGCTGGTTATTAAAAGACTGAAGCTTCCGTCGGCTCGGGAAACCGTACCTTCGGGCTAGTATTTTCGGTGGCGGAAATGCTAGCCTGAGGAACGATGATACGATGTTGGATCACCAAACGAATGCTTGGTAAGTTATTGAACGACTGCTGCTTTCCGCCGGTCATCGTATCCTAGCCTAAGGATGCCATTAGCATAGGCAGCGAGAAGCATGAGGATTTTAGTAACCTACTAGGTGTTATTGTCCTTAGACAATGACACGCTGAATCACCAAACTAATACTGGTGAGTTACTGAAAGATTCCTCCTTCATGACGCCCAGCGTAAGGATGCTGCTTTTTGACGCCCAGCCCAAGGATGCTGTTATCGTCGGAAGCAAGAAGCAGTAGGATTTTGATGACTTACTAGTTGTTAGTGGCCTGAGACCAATGGCATATATTGGATCACAAAGCAATGCTGGTACGGTACTTTAAGATTGCTCCTTTTTGCCGCCCATCATATCTTAGCCGGAAAATGCCATTATCATAGACAGCTTTATACAGGTTAGTAGCCTGTAAATTTAACAGACCAATGATATATTGGATCACCGAACCGAAACTGGTAAGTTACTAAAATACTGCTGCCTTTCGTTGGCTAAGCCTGCTGTTCTACAGATGACATCTCATCGGCACCAAACAGCAGAATTCCAGTAATTCACCAGATGGCTACTAGCCTCAGATGAGCACTATGTTGGATCACCAAACTGGAGCTGATAAGTTACCGAAAGACTTTTGCTTTTCGGTGTTCAAATCTGCTAGCCTAATATGGCATCTCATGGCCAGTGAACAGCAAATTCCCAGTAAATTACCACATGTTACTATCCTTAAAACAGCAGAATATTAGATCAGCTCAAACCAAAGTTGATGTTAGTAAGATGCTGTCGTTTAGTGGTGTTCATGTCATGCTAATGCGATCATATATAAAGATCATCCCATGACGACATTTGCCTCTATCAAAACGTGTACCACTTGTCTCCCAGACATTTCTAATCGAAAATAACATTGATATCGCAACACAACCAATTATGCGCGCGAGTTGCGCCATTACCGATCGTTTACACATTATCTCGCGAACATTCAACGAATGAAATTATCCCAAGCCTGTTTTATTCATCTCGAGAGCCTGTGTATAATCCGTTTCGAGGGTATCTCGAATTCGGCACGAGTGGCTCTCACAGCATTGACCCGTTACAGTCTGAAGGCGGTGCTGGTGAGACGTGGGTAGATAGGTGGTTAGCATCTTCGTAGGTAACCAAGCCACCTACCACCGATGTGGAGAGCATACCGAGTACACGAATAAAGCAGGCGGCAATAGCAAAGAGCGAGAGTGAGACCGAAGAAGGGATGGGCGAGAGAACCCAAGACTCAACAGCCCAACAACCGAAGAAGAGACCCGCACCCTCATAAATATTCACGATGAAATCTACCCCTCGATAATAACGGTCTGGCCCTCTCACCTCCCCACCTCGCTGAAATATGCGCGATGAGTGTGGTATCGGGGCGCGAGAAGACAACGCGACGACTACGTGGATGCCAAAAAACACCCTTTTCTCGACAAATATATTCACGTTTGGCAATTCGCTATGATAAATATCCGGCGAAGCGAGCAGACTTCGAGAATGACCGACCTAGATCGTCGATCGACTCTCTCTCTTGCCCTTTCTGATTCTCTCTCATCCCCATTAGCCGGAGATATCCCCAAAGGATTCGAGTACCCACCTAATGCATTGAAACATCGTGACCGCGTCCGCTTGAATTGGGAAGACGGAGAAGGGCTAGCCCAGGTCCAAGGTAGAAATATATGCTCTCCTGGAACCAATGGGAATTGCGTGTATATATATACATAGGTGCTGTAATGAATCTCGCGAAGAAAGAATCTCTGGGTGTCTCACTGTGCCAGGTGGATTTAGTGTAACGTAGGAAAGAGGGTCTAGGTGAGCGGAGATAGAAGCTACATACGTATAGGGTGGTGGCCACTACTCCTGTCCGGCAAGGAGTAAATTGGTAAAAATGTCTGGAGGTTGTTTGGGCGGGAGGGGGAGGGGAATGGCAAACACGAGCGAGCTATCCTTCGTGGCTGTCTTCCTGACTGTGGCTGCTGCCACGAGCCACTCTCTTTCCCCGCTCACTAATTCCCCTCGCCCTTTACTTCGCCTCGCTATACTCGACCAAGCAAAAGCCCAGCCGGCTCTCTCTCCATTGCCAGCTCGGGGCTCGAGCTTTCCCGGGCTTCCCCGACTCCAACACTCGCGTTGTAGATGAGGCACGCCACACACCATCTCTCCATCCACCTTCTACCAATACCACCAACGACCAGGACGACCACGAAGAGGACGACAACGACGACAACGACGACGACGCTCTATTCCAACTCTCTCCCGAGCCACGAACTCTTCCATACTCGCCTCTTCTCTCTTCTGCTTTCACTCTACTTCCACGCTTCTGTCTTACTCCCCGAATACTAGCGTATACACCCTTGTACCGTTCACGACCCTTGTCCATCCTCCCGCCGCTCCTGTACTTTGCTGGCAATGGTTCTTCTCACGAGAAACCCCACACGACACCACTGTCCAACTGTCTACCTTCGTTCTCTTCTTTTATTCTTCACCCTTCTATTTTGTTTCGCATTTCTCCACCCTTTTTGCCGCGCGCTGGCTTTACAGAGTGCGCGGGGAGCCCTGCTCGGCTTCCAGAAAATTGAGTGTACCCGACTCGCGAGCGTCCAAAGAATACGAGAATCTTTGTCGCTTTCGCCAACAAAGATACGCTCGCTGTGTGTCCGATACAGCACGGATATTGTCTAGACCCAATGACTCGCCCTTGTTGCCCGATCGGATTGCTCCTGTTATGGCCTCGTGATCATCCAGGAGACAACGCTTCCATTCAACAGACGGAATTCCACCAACCGAATGCGAGAAACTTTACAGCATCGCGGCGGGGATGCTTTATCGATAATACAACTAGGGATGAGGAAAAGCATCTTAGGTAATGGAGGACAAAGCGGAACCGCAACGCGACGGCCAAGGCTGAATGCCTCCAGGACTCTTTTACTCACGAAACTGACAATACCCTGTTGCGTAACGACCAACTTCTCAGCAATCCGGTCTTGTAGGTTTTACTGCGGATGAGGCTGGATGAGAAGTGTCTCCAACAACTGTCATCGAGCCCTAGGTGTTTGTGGTTGGGACAAGTCAACTGCATTCGGGTGTCTTTGGGTTCTCCGAAAAATTTGACATTCGGGTGTCTGGGTCATACTAAAATTCGGCATTCTTTGAGTTCATAAAAAATCCAAGCTTCAGATATCTTTGGGTTCTCCAAAAATGTATTGTTCAGGTGTCTGCGTCCTCCCAACATCTAGGATTCACGTGTCTTTGGGTCCTACCGAAATTCATGGTTCAAGTATCTGAGCCAGGATTTTCATATTTGGAGGTCAGTCCAAGATGCTTTTGTCTGCTAACCTGTAGTACTTTCAACAGTAGTTAGATCCAACCTCTTCAGCAGGAATAAGCCATAATTGGAAGTTGAACGATGCCTCGAAGGCACCAACTTCTTCTTTGCCCGCGTATGTGCGTCGTCACTTTCCAGCGCTATCGTTAAACTTTGGGCTTTACTCTGAACTCCAGCTGGCATTGTCGACGTACGTTCAAGTTTTTCAACTCACGTCGTGTACTTTCCCATAATTTATACACTTCCCGGATCTGCGCTAGGGAAGAAAAAAAATGTCAACAAATTCCCTAATAGGGCAACGCCTCGGGCTCGTTGACTTTGCAAATGCGTTTGGACCTATATGCAGCTGAATACTCGTCATTGGAGTCTGTACGATTGTCCAATATTCTTGTTGTCTTTGATTGGCGAATCATCGGGGATGATGCTGTCGGCGTGATTTCCAACCACAAAACTTCCAAGTGATACTCGATTGCAAAAGCAGCCGACAATCTTCCGTAAAAATCAGATGAGCTCTCCATCAGTATCGCAATATACAACCGGTCTTTCAGGAGTTTCGGCTCAACGCCCCCAACTTTCAAATACGTTTCCTACCCTTCTTTTTCTTCATTAGTGTCTTACTTTGTACTTCCCTGGATCTTGTGGTAAAGATCAGCACTTTCGTCGAGTTTCGTACTTTTGGGAAGAAGGAAAAAAACTTGGTCGTGCTGGGATGAGTGGGTGTGACGGTGCCGAAAGAAACAATCGCTGGAAACTCGAGGATGGAGGCTGTGTGTGGAGATTCGTAGATGGAATACTCGAAAGTGGACGAGCTGCGAGATCCGAATCCGGACACAATGCACTTTTTCAAGGACTGACACGTTCTCTCTCTCTCTCTCTCTATCTCTTTCTAACTCTTTTTCTCTCTCTCTCGCTCTTTTGGGGTGTCTCGCATCTCAGGCTTTTCAAGCATTTCCTCATTCACGTTGAGTGCAAGCGCGTATCTCTTCACCAGTGCCTCTTGGTTGAATTAGATACTCTCCTTGGGTACATTTTGCCGCGAGCTTGCCCTGGGACGTCGTTACACAATGCGAGAAGCGGATTATTTGACGTTCCAACCACATGCTCGAGACCGCTTGTTCAAACGGTTCCTCGAGCCTCG
Organism: Ophion obscuratus; assembly: GCA_964007375.1. Lineage (NCBI taxonomy): Eukaryota > Metazoa > Arthropoda > Insecta > Hymenoptera > Ichneumonidae > Ophion > Ophion obscuratus. The sequence continues at coordinate 2,448,452 of OZ023314.1, read as the reverse complement.
CCCATCCAACGAATGATCGAGAGAAGTGCCCCGCTACCCGAACAATTGTCATCGCTATTCCGAAGACCACGTAGATGACGACGACGACGACAACGACGAGTGAACTGCCAGCGGAATAAAGGCAAACAGAGCGTCGAGGTGTTTTGTTCAGAAGGGACGAGAAGAGCTTGTACAACAGACCGGATAATTATGTTGAAAATAACGTCGCGCCTCACCGTAAAACTTCCTTCTCCGTATCGACCCATAAAAATCCCATTTCCGCGTATTTTCATTTTGTCTCCTCGTCTTGGTGCTTTTTTTGCGGGACGTGCAGTGGTCGTGCAGATTTCCGCAGTGGAGCACACTTCCTGTCGAGGCTTGGATATTATTAGCGAATACTAGCTAGATTAGCGCGGCCGGATGTAGGAGTCGATCGGGTTTCTTTTATACAGTCAATCGATGTCCGTCGTTTGAATTGATTTTCGTTCACGAATAATCGAGAAGTGATGCTCCCGTCCGTACAAATGAAGCAGAAAATAAAGCGAAACGGAAAAAACGTCCAGTCGATTTTCCAATTTACTCGAGTTAGTGGAACTGTTGTCATCAGCGTCTAAAAACGTTTTCTCGTTCTGTATTACAAAGAAAAACGATTCAAACATTTTTCGAGTTATACCCAAAGGAATTCAAACATCTAGAACCAAACAAACCCAAACATTATTTTCGGTTCAGAATCAAAGAAACGTAAACATTTTTGTTTCGGTCTAAGACCAAACAAACCCAAATATTTTCGCGATTTACGACAAAACAAACCCAAACATTTTCGCACCTTAGGATAAAGCAAATCCAAACACTTTTTCGGTGTAGGACACAACAAACCTAAACATTTTTTCGTCCTAAGATGAAAACAAACGCGAACATTTGTTCGGTCGACGACGAAACGAACCCAAACATTTCACCCCCCTGGAACTAAGCAAACCCAAACATTTTTTCGTCCCAAGACAAAAAAAACCAAAAATGTTCACTTCGTTCAAGTACCAAACGAACCCAAACATTTTTCCGCTCCAGGAGCGAACAAGCCGGAACATTTTTTCAAACTAGGATTAAACAAATCCGAACATTCGTTCAATCCAGGGCAATGATATCCAAACAAACATTCTTGCCTGGCCTGTCGAGTGACGAATTTCGAATGTCAAAATTATCGAGGCTGCGAACAGATAGCCCAAAAAGCTGTACTACCAATTGACGAAATTGGATAAACGCCGGTGAAATTCGTTCTCACCCTGATACGTATCTTCCCAGAGTAAAATGGATTCGGACCCCATTGAAGCAAATACTCGAGTCGCGTATATGTGCGTGGTGTGGGTCAACGCTTGCATAATCGATACACGGCGAGTGTACGTTGTCTACGTTATTACGGAGCCCTGGAGCAATACTCGGCAATTTGGAGGCAAAAGATTCGCTCTACGTGTGTTCGGTGGCATTCGAAGCGCGGTCCGTGTACTAATTAACTCCCGTCGATTGGGGAATTTCAGAGGGCTCCGTTTCGTTATCACCCAGGGCAATGGCATGTAGCTCTTGGTGTGGCTCCATACCATTGCTTGCTCGTTATGTTAAAATTTAGCCAGATCAAGGAGAACTGAAGCTCCAAAGAATTCCGAGCATCGCCCGGTACGCTCGTCAACCGGAGGAAAATCAACAGAGAGAGAGAGGGAGAGGGAGAGAAGTGCTGGAATCGACCACAGAAAACGCACGACGAACTGATGGTGTACATTCAGATTTTGGTCTATTCCATTCATCCTGCTTTCTTGGCCACAAATATCTAGTTTCGAACTTTCCAAATCACGATGCCCTATCAACCAGTGCATGTCAATACTCTCACGATACTTTGCTCGTGCCTGAATTCAATTCCGTTTCCGTGTAACCAAAATCAATTCAAACAGACGAACTATCGAGTAAAAACCTTATGATCCAAACAAACCGAAAGAGGTTTTGGTCTTCGGTTTTCTCAAGCCTGATCAAACACATTCTGAAAGTGCGAGACTCCTATGAGCTTTGATTTTGCTTGTTATATACAAGCCATGCATTGTGTAAAACTCAAACAAAACCAACCACATCCTGGAAGTGCAAGATCGGAAACCCGAATAAATTCTGTGAGTGCTGCAAAATTCGTTCAGCTCTGATTTTACTTCTTATAGGGAAAGAATCCGCATTGTGACAGGTAGAGGAATGGAAGTATTCAAATCCTGCCATTCTGACTTTGATTTGTATCTGGTAGTAGAGCATAAAAATCATTGGACACATGAGCCATGCATATTGTATGCTCTTGACCGAACTTTCGAACCCTTCTTTCAATCCTGCTTGTCTTCATCTCTGCCGAGTTAATTTTTCGAAGAGGTTTAGAATTGGTGCCAAAAAAACCGAACCCTGCGCAATGGAATGCAACAAGACTTTTATTTCAATTGAAAAGTCCAGGAGCTTATCATTTAAGATGAAATTGGAATATTCAAATTTTTCAATAGATCTGAGTAAAGATGAAAAAAAAAACAAAATCTGATTCAAAAGCAAATCAGCGGTTGGCTAGAATAAGATTATATACCAAGACGATCAAATCAGCATCCCTTTTTCGACTCTCTATACTCGCGTTCAGAAAGTTTTCCGAAAAATTGCTGGGTGGATTTGCCACGAAACGTTTCACACATTTCAGGGACGATTTAATAGTATACAGAGCATACTCAGAGTATCGGTAGGACGGGGAACAAGTTCTCGCTTGATCTGGGCTGGTCGCTTAATTCTACCGAGCTCATCCATTTCGCCGATATTTTTATGACTGTTTCGCTCCATGTCCCTGAGCGATCGTAGAATCATTTCAATTATATGTATATCTGTATACGGATAAATGTACGAACGCCTATGCTCTGCGTTCTACACCATTCTCACTCGCTTCCATTTCCCCGTTCCCCGCTGTGACCCGGGTATACGCACGAAGCTTGTAAAACGACGTGGAACGGGAGAGCGAGTCGGAACGTTGGCAGTCCCAATCGCATTGGCACGGGGCATTTTATCGTGCCGTAACTCGAAATTGCTTGTCTTCGAGCGTTATAAAATCCCTGGGAGTCGCTTCTACGGAAGAAGGAGGAAAAAAATCGATTGGCACTCGACCGCCATGGCTGCATGTTGGGCAATCCATGTAGGAAAGGGCACATTGTGTCATCAGATGTGATTGGGTATCTTCGCTGAGCAGTTACAGGTACAAGAAGCTCTGAAATTAGGAATATTCCATTTTGTACAGCTCCTCGACAATTTTAGGGTAGATATCAAATATCGTATGGCAGCTATGCAACAGCTAGCCTATGGAGTAGACGCCCTACAATCGGATGGTAGCTATGTGAAGTTGGTATATTAGGGTATCTTGACGATTAGTTTCAGTCGCAAGGGGTTCTGCTGTCTAATTAGGGATATTTCATTTCGCACAGCTAGCCACCAATCTTACGATAACTGATCAACAATCGCAAATTTGCGACAGCTACCCTATGGAATAGACGCCCTACAATTTCATGGGAGCTATGTGAAGTTGGTGCATTTCGGTATCTTCGCGCATTAGTTTTGGATGCAAGATGCTCTGCAGTCTCATTAGAGATGTTCCATTTCGCACAGTTAGCCACCAATCTTACGGTAGCTGATCAGCAATCGCAGCAATGCAACAGCTACCCTAAACGCGGTTGTTGCCTATGTGAAGTTGGTGTATTTGGGTATCTTCGCGTAGTGGTTTCAGATGCAAGAAAATGGAATCTCTAATTAGGGATATTCCATTTCGCACAGCTAGCCACCAATCTTACGGTAACTCATCAATAATCACGACTATGCAACAGCTACCCTATGAAATTAGACACCCTACAATCGGTTAGTAGCTATGTGATATTGGTGTATTTTCATATCTCCGCGCATTAGTCTTAGGGACAAGAAGCTCTGCCATCTACTTGGGGATATACCATAATGCACAGCCAGCCACGAATCTTACGGTAGCTCATTAACAATCGTATGACGGCTATGCAACAGCTATCTCATGGAAATAATCACTACAATTAGATAGTAGTTATGTGAAGTTCGTGTATTTGGGTGTCTTCGCGCATTATTCATAGATCCAACGAGTTCTGCAGCTCCATCTAGGATAATTCATTTTGCACAGCTAGCCACCAATCTTAAAGTAGAGCTACCCAACAATCACACGGTGGCTAATCTACAAAACTATTATAGCTACGCGACATTGGGATGCATCGGCGCATCAGTTGATGGCAGATATTTGATGGCCTTGCGTCTGATGCCTGGCAAGTAGATGCGCGTCAGGCTGCTGGAAGGCATACAGGGAAACTGAAAGGGAATTGGAGCGGCAGAGGACGAAAAATTGATATGATGACGGCGCGGGGCTAGGAACGAGGTGGCGGAGTATGAGGAGGATCAGGGAGTGGAATAGAAATGGTGGAAGAGAGCAACTGAGTGGAGGGTGAGTCGGGATTTCCGCGCGTGCCGACGACCCGGCACGGCCGGACCTTCACCAACATATACGTCCATCATCCGACTTCGCATGCACATCGGGTATGATGGTGGATGCTATTGGGCATCTGGAAGCAGACGCGCAGTTCCACGGGGCAAAGCCGTCCCGTAACTGAAGCTCTCCGGGAATAGACGCGGAGATTCTCGACGGATTGCTCGTCGCTCGGACTGCTCAAGGGACACACCGAAGCCCCGGAACATGTCGTACCTACGGATGGACGATTCCACGTGGTCACTGCTCGAAGGGACCACGGAGGTTGGGAAGCTCGTTCATTTCATGGGCCGTCAGCTCGTGCCAATCCAATGGGCCATGATGTGTGACTTCTTTTTTCTTCTACTCTCCTTTATTTGTCTCTCTGTTGTATTTCCGTCTGTTTAATAGTTAGCGCGGATCGAAAATGGCGGAGCTACAGTAGCGGCAGCTCATTTTGTTTTGTTCGCGTGAAATGGCTGCGCGCGGGGTTACGAAAGCTCCGCATCTTTTTCATCTCCAGCTCCCAGATATTCTCCGCGCGCTCGGCTGTTTTTATTCTTTTTTCGCCCTCTCTCTCTCTCTCTCTCTCTCTCTCTCTCTCTCTCTCTCTCTCTCTCTGGGTTTCTCTCTTTCACGCGTTGTTGGACGTATATTCGATCGTGGTCCGGGGCAAGGATGGGAAGGGATGCTGTCAATTGTTTTCCAACCTCTATCCCTTTTGCTCGCTAATAGATATTGTGTTCGTCCGTCCGTCAGCACGTATATGTCTTTGGTTTGGATTAGTTTGAACCTTGGGCACGTTATGGACATCAGCACCGCTACCTTTCTCAGTGTGAGGTGCGAGCCGTTCTCGATTTGGTCAGGCATGCCGTGCGAAAGCTTCGCTCAAGCAAGGGCGAAGTAAAAGAATCGCCGCGAAATTCGCGATACTGTATATAAAGGACGGATTTTTATTCCTCTTTCTTTTTGCGCTTGAAACGAGAACAAAAAAGGCATAGAGACGGAGAATAAGAACAGGCGGCGATGAGAGAAAATGGACGGTTGGACTGTAGGAAATGCCGGCTGAGTGCGAGAGAAATAGAAAATCGAAGGCACTTAAAAAGTGGCAGATACTCGCGCGTTTCTTCCTGTACAAAACTCTACTTCGATGTAGACATTCGGAGAAGAATGGTTTCGTGCCGTAGCACTTTCGTTGCAACTCCGTGCGAAGTTCCTACGTTCTCAGCCATCTCCCTGCCTCCCATCACCGAAAGATTCTTCCTTCCATTTCATTGCTCTCTCTTACCCTCTTACGACTTCCAGCTCCCTTCCTCTATCAAATTCCGCTCGAACATTGTGAGCACGTGTCCGATAAGTACGTACCGCATGCAGAACACTCAGCACCTTCAATATTTGGAAACAAAAGAAAATCGGCACTATCTCAGCCGTTAAAAAAAATGCCTTGCGCACATCTAACCAATGATGGTATGCATGTCCACGTATACGGGTAAAGAATACTTTGAACCCGTTACATCCTATCAATGCTGGCTATCAGCTCAGCTGGCTGTTCCGAGTGCTTGAATTTTTCGTAAACGTATCGTTGATACCAGCCAAGGAAAGTCTTTGAAATGACCTTCATGTAAATACGCTCACCATTTACCCAGAGTTGATTTTAAAGCCATCGAGGTCTACGTACTGTTGAATGTGGGGATAACCAGGTACTGGGAGGGCGGTCCCCGAAGTCGAACGTCCCCAAAATCACCTGACCCATATATACGTGTACACGCATCCTTAATGACCTGACGTGGACAAGCCGTACGTTATTTCGACGGTTTTCGCTGACGACGTCGGTAGTTCGAGTATAGCCAGGTACTTAATAATACTTTGGTGAAGCATTAATCCACAGTCTCGAGGAGGCAAAGTTTTCTCTATAAACCTCTCGTTATTCTCGCGTACGAAGCGTATACTCAGAGTCAGATGAGGGGCAGGGGGACTGGCGGTGTCGAAAGAACCGAGAGCTGGTGGGCTCGAGAGCTGAAGGTAGTTGGCGGGACGAGGAGTTACCGCGCAACCGGAAGCCCTTCATCGAGTATTAAAAGTTCAACAAACCAACGGCCCAGTGAAAGAAAGTGGAAGAGGTAGAAGAAGAATCGCACGGTGCTGCTCGCGCAATGAGATTCCCCGACATTATAAATGAGAAATGGCGGTTAGCGTCACTACACTGCTGTTACAGCCGGTGTTGCTCCGAATCATTGTTGGCAAACTGCTCTCGGATGCCTCATATCCAAAGGTTAATCCAAAGACTCAGGTGCGACACGCGATCCAAGACTTACCGGCTCCGCCATTTTTCCTTGCTTGTTTTTTCTTCTTTCCTCGTCCCGTTCGTTCCTGGCCTTCCTAGCGTTATCCGTTGATCCATACGAGTTTTCAATGCGGTTGGATCGATAAACCCACGGGGTTTGAGGCTTGAGGGTGGGTTGAGGCTGGTGTGGGATTACGGAGGAAAGATCCCAGGGCGTTGGTCAAGTGGAGAGCCGCGGGCCTTCTCTTTATTGCTCCGAGTCCTCGTCGCGGACGCAAGTTGCTCATACAGCCACACGACCGACCCCATCACGAGACTGTTCGGCCGAGCGACCGAGCGAACAATCCTCTTCAACTTTCACAATTTTATCGGTGTTGCGAAGATATTTAATTTTTGTTCTGGGATCGCCTTTACGACGATCGCCATTTCCGCTCGATACCACCCTCAGCCCGCACCGATAGCTTCTGTACGCCATCCAGAATGCGAGGTGAGACAGCCAATCAATCCTACGTGAGTATAGAGCAGTTGCGGAGGAACGGGGAACCGGGAAAATCGCTTTTACATCGTACCGCAGAAGTTGCCGGGGAAAACACGCCGCAGGAGAACAAAAATGGATGATCGCTGATGATTGGAATTATCATCGTTGTCGATTTGTGATGGGAGAGTTGCTTTAGACACGTTCCAATCAGAAAAAAGGCCCGGATGGTCCAATAAAAAGTGGCAATCGAATGACCAGTGAAAACGACAAAAACTGCCAACTCTAGTAAACCCAAACGAACTCATTATTACGTACACAGTCAAGAGGGTCGTAATGATCGCCAACCGACGACTTCACTCTGAGTCGCACATCATTTAAGGCCCCCCGCTGTACTAGAACGCCCGAGGGTAGAAAGGGGTTGGTCTTCGGGCTCTCGACCATAAAGAAAATCAATAAAAAGCCCTTGACATCGCGTGCACTCAAGTGCCTAAGAAATTAATATCTTGATGTGGTCTCAACGACGGAGTGGTCGAATATAAATCAGGGGAAAAAATGATGGGGTACGGTATATCACGTTCCCCTCTGGATATAAACACACAGATACATACAAACAAATGTCCTTTTTTTTCTTCTTAAATTCGCATTTGGCTGTAGGCGTGGGCTTGGTTTAATTATGCCTAGGGTGTCCTGATTACTTGGCTTCGGGTTATACAACTCGAACTGATTACCCTTCACGGCTCTCGCAATATACTCCGACCACTCTACACAAGCACAGAAAGCTTCGGGTATACACACGCTTGCGTATATGTCCTGTCCTCGAACGCTTTTCCGGTCATTCCCCCCTGGGAACGGGGTACTAGCTAGATTATTCGTATTATTGAATCGACCTGTTTCAGCAATCTCGCTCACCTTTCCCTTTGTCATCCAGGTGGGTGCGACGATGGAGAAGGGAAAAAAGTATATTAGCAAAAGCAGCAGAGTTCGTCTCTCATCTAGATGGAAAAGAGAGAGGAAAGAGAGAGAGAGAGAGAGAGAGAGAGAGAGAAATTTGAGAGGATTGACTCAACGGGTGAGGTACATCATTCCGGAGTCGTAGCTATAGTGACAAAACGGATAAGCTGTTGACAGCAGCCAGCTGAAAGGCTGGCGAAATGGCTTGGCAAAGACGAGCGTAAGGTCGCGTAATCCCCGCCCTTCACGACTACACACCAGGCAGGAAATATAAAGAAAACAACTCCGCCAGAATCGAGGCACCCTTGGTGGTGGTCAGACCCTACGACAGATGAATTGGAATGACGATTGAAAAAACCACCGGGACACGTCTTTCCGTGCGATGTGTTGTCCAGTCGAAATAAATACAGAGTGCAACTTCCGCGATCAACGGAAGTAGCGAAAGAGCTTAGGAGGCGGAAAATAAGGGAGAAACACAATAAGAAACAAAGCGCGCAGCTGGTGGATGTTGGGTGGGAATCAAACAAACACAGCGGGATTATCTTCCCGTCGACCTCACGAGTCCTTCTGCCGTTCTTTCCGCAACACAGGACTCCCTCGACACCACACTTCTGTGCTGGGACTCCGCAGAGGGCGCAGACAAAGCCGAGCGACGCTTGCAATTTAGTGGCAATCAAGGGGTTGAAGGTTTTGTAGCCGCCAAGGGAGAGCCTCAAGATGCACCATTCATTTCTTGTCATAGAAGAATTATAATGGCTCTGTGTGTGGGTGCGTCGCGTCTTCGTGAAACGCGCCACCGGGGCTTGCGCCGGATCTCCTCGCCAATTTCACGCCACTTCACCGCAACGCAATCTTGATTCTGCACTAAATTCGTTCGCCCCGGTATTAACGTTGTATACGCGCGCAGCAAAGTAAACTGACAAAGGGACTAGTCTGGTTGGCAAGTCAATCAACGTTTTCGCTCTCGCGGTCTCGTTTCATTAATGTACACGAGCTCTCAACGAGATTCTTGATCCATTGTGAATGGACCAAGCTGCGTTGATACCGATAGTACTGCACGGACCGCTACATTTGCATCTAGCTGAGTGTAGATGCACACGTGGCCAATCGCCATTAGCTATATAGACATCTAGACTTCTTAGATTAGCTGCACCCAAACTGACATTGGAAAGAGGGAAGCCAATCCTCAGGACACACTGGACCTCCTGTGAAAAGCCGTTCACCATCGGAGAGCTCAGCTCCCCCAGATCGTCTTGGTCCACATAGTGCTTTCTGTATGTCCAGCTACGGCTGCATCCAGCTAGGTGTAGATGCACATGCGACCAATCGCCATTACCCACATAGGCATCTAGACTTCTAGAGCTAGATTCCTTAGCTGCACCTAAAGTGCCGAACATCAGGTTTTACTGGACCTGCTGTAAAAAGCCCTTCACGATCGGAGAGCTCAGCTCCCCCAAATCGTCTTGGTCCACATAATTTGTCCTGTATATCCAGCTACGGCTGCATCCAGCTAAGTGTAGATGCACATGCGACCAATCGCCATTACTCACATAGGCATCTAGGCTTCTAGTGCTAGACTCCTCAGTTGCACCTAAACTGACATTAGACGAGAGAATCTTTACAGCGTTGTTGGTTCGAGACAGGATATACTGGACACATTCTAAAAATTCTTCCACCGCTGGACAGGTCAGCTCGTTGGTATCTTCACATCGCCACCCACACAGTATCTTCACATCGCCAAAGGGAAGCTGGTACTATCGAATCAATATTTCAATAGTTGGAGCGTAGGAGCCGCAATGATGTCAAGTCGGCACAGCCAGACTTTGATGACATCCTTCCTCGATTCAACCGGAGGTATCGCCAGAAAAGCAACGAAAGACCGTATGGCTGCAACAGTCAAGTGGCCGATTGGCTAGGGGGGGCAGTCGACGAAAAAGTCGAAGGGTTGATCATCGTTACTCCACCTCCTCGCTACTTGAGATGCAGAATATACATATACCCACTTATCTATACCAACGCACCCTATACACGTGAGTACTTGGAGACAAAGGGGCTATCAATCTGGGAGTAAGGGCCTTTATGGAATCGCGGTGCATATGAAACCGGTGGCCAGAGCTCCGGGCGCACGACCTCGGCCTGCACCTCGAATCCCCGGGCAACCGGCACACACCGTATAAATGGTAGTATTATAGCCCAGCCGTCGCATACGGGACGGGCGAGGTGGAGGCGGTCGCCTACAGAGTTGGGCTCTGTAACCTGCTCTCTGCCTCCCTCATCGTCGATGCCTCTCTCGCTTCGCCTCTCCTCCTCCTCCTCCTCATCCTACTCTTTCTCACTCCTCTCCTTCTCCTCGCTCGCGCTTCAGCTTTCAATATTTCAAACACTTATCGTTCGCGGGAGCTTCGCGGAGGGAAGCCGCCGGGAGAAAGCAGGGGGTGGAAACGGGTGACCCGGAGGATGCTGTGCGGTGAGACATCCCTCTCACTCGCCCCATTCTCCTCCTCCTCACCGTATAATACTCGCATTTATATCATCTCCGCGGGCTCCGATGGTTTTGACTTTATAATTTAATGTCGGGCACCTGAAAGGGTTGCGAGTCCACCACCACTGCGTTACGCCGCGCCATACTAGATGAATTATGCGCAATCGTATCTGATTTCGGCCGCTACCCCGCCGCGAACTCACTTCACGGCTGAATAAGGGCACGCCGATATTACTCCTTTTGTACGGAAATCTGCGACGACAAAGTACCTTGGGAAGATGGAAGAGCCGTTTTACCTACGTGTCGTCGAAATTCGCAGCTATGCGAGTCTTTCATTTTGGTCCATGCGGAGGCTGATGTACACGCGGTGGCAATTACGCGGAGACTGTTTATACGAAAATCTTCAGGGTCTATCGAGTACAGAAATAGAAGAGCCGGATTTGACTCGGGTGTTCTCCACCGCAGCGAGTCTTCAACTTTAATCCCAGTGCAGTCTAATGATGGGTATGTGATAGATGGAATTACACGAGGTCTGGTGGACCTACCAGCGAATCTTCCTTTATTGAACAAATCTGCAGAATCGATCGAGTACAGAAACGGAAGAGCCGGATTTGACTCGGGTGTCGTTGAACTTTACTGCTTGGATAGTCTTCGATTTTGGTCTAGGTGCAGTATAATCGCGCATATGTGGTGATGAGTATGTTATATTTGAAATTACACGAATTCAGGTGGACATGCTAGCGCGGAACTTGCTTCGTTGAAAAAAAAATGTGCAGAATCGATCGAGAGTACAGAAATGAAAGCGCCGGATTTTACTCACGTGTCGTTGAACTTTACTGCGTGGGTAGTCTTCGATTTTGGTGTAGGTGCAGTATAATCATGCATATGTGGTGATGAGTATGTGATAGCTGGAATTCCCCTAGTTCACGTGGATCCACTAAGACAGAACTGGCTTTGTTGAAAAGTCTGCAGAATCAAATGAGTACATAAAAAAAAGAGCCGGATTTTGCACAAGTGCACTTCAAGTTCACAGCACGGGGACTACATTTTCGGTCCAGGTGCGGTCTAATGATGCATATTTTGCGACGGGCATGCGATGGCTGGAATTACGCGAGATTGACGCGACGCTTGCTTATTAAAAAATCTGCAGAATCATACAGAAATGGAAGAGCCAGATTTTGCTCAGGCGTCGTTCAAGGTGAGAGCGTCAATCAGTCTTCAATTCTAGTCCAGATGTAATAATGCATACGTGGCGATGCGTATGATGGCTGGAATTTCGTGAATTGAGGTGGTCCCGAGTCTCTGCTCTTTATTTTTCTGTCTCTCCGGGACAAGGAAGCTATTTCTTAAGCCGCGATGCCACTTCCTTTCGCAGCGTTCCCAACCAACGTGAATAACAATGAGAGTGTCAGATAAACGATTCAACGTTAGCGGATCGTTTCTATGCATTGCTGAGCATTGCTTATTTCAGCTTCTCTTCTTCTCGGTGCCAACGCGAAGATCAGATAAATCTGGCGGACCCCAGCGTCGCACGAATCCGGCTGGGTTTTCTCTTCGCGACTTATTAGCCTCATCTTCCAACCGGAGATTCGTTTTCTCCGCAATGAAAGAAAAACCTTCCGCTTATGCGCTCTTTCCCGAATTTTGGATTCGAGACAAAATTTGAAAAACAATACACCTCCCATTCACTGTGGGAATATTTTTGGGAAAGAACCGTCGGTTCTGCAATTGACGCGCGTGATGGCTGGTACAAAGCCATTCCTTTCTGTCAGGAAAGCAAATCAAATTTACTCGAAAAAAAAATCAAAATCCTGAGTGCTAGCCATCAGCTCCGGTATAAAAAAGATCGCGTTACGATCCCTTCCTGTCTCTCCCGAGAGAGCGAGAGAGAGAACGAGAAAGAGAGAGAGAGAGAGAGAGAGAGAGGACCTATCGATTTGAATCTGAGTGTTCCAAGCCAAGGATACAGCGTAGAATGAACAGCCGGAAGTTTACGACGGCGGTGGACCGGATATGCTGCTCCCCGATCTGAGGAATTCGATCAGAAAGCTGAAAGACCTCGTATTGTATCCACCCAGAAAGAGAGATAGAAGGAAAAAGAGAGTACAGGTACTTTGCCCCTGGCTGCGGAAGTTGTGGACCGAGAAACCTTTCGGCTTCTTTTATTTCTTTTCTGAAAACGAGAAAAACGAGCTGCCTCACCTTGCTGAGTATTCACCCGCGGAAAGCAGATTAACCCTTTAACAGGGAAATCGGATCGCAGAGGCGAATATTCCATTACTCTCGGATGAGCGAGGAAATCTTTTCTACTTTCATTCCACGTGAAGTGGAAAAGGGTGGTAGTGGAAGAACAGAGAGAGAGAGAGAGGGGAGAGAGAGAGGGAGGGAGGGAGGGAGAGAGACAGGCTGAGAGACAGAAAGGGAGACAGACAGTACTCTGGGCATGCCTGTGGCTTCCGGAAAAAACCATATCAGGATACAGCCAGAGCTGCCCAACATCCTATTATGACCCGAGCTCATGCACACTATCGTATTTATACGTTCTCGTGCAAGGATGATACACTGCGCTCACTGAAAGTCCAGGAATGCCGAAAAAGTGCGGTCAGGTACATATGTTACATATATATTCGTTATATGTGTGTGTGTGTGTGTGTGTGTGTGTGTGTGTGTGTGTGTGTGTGTGTCTGTGTGTGTGTGTGTGTGTGTGTGTGTAATGCAAAAAATCAATAGTATTTTGTTAAGGGGCTATACCAGTGTAAACGCTGAAAATTTGGATGATTTTCGGGAATTTTTTGGATGAAAAGTACTCAGTTAAATGTTTCCGCAAATTAAGAATATATTTGGCTATATTTCACCTATATTAAATAATTTTTTCATAGAAAAATATTGAGATCCAAGCGACTTATGCGCTGCCTTCTGAGGTGCCAAAAAAAAAGTTCCTCCACTGCTGACATGATTCCGGCCGATTGAGTAGCTCAAACCGGAAAACGAAAAAATTTCGTTAAACTGGAAGGTACTTCCTGTACAATGACATGGGATTTTCGAAAAACATCAAAATCTAACAAAATGGCGTAGTTATAAAAAAAGTCTGTTTTCTTGCCTATAAAATGGTCGTTTTTTTTTTCAATGCAAAATCGTCATCTTTCATCCAATCAAAAATATCCTACGTCATTATAGAGTAAATATATTCAAGAGTACTGAGATAAAATTTCAAGTCAATCGGATAATTGCACTTTGAGTTACAATGTCAGCAAATTTGAAAAATCTCATTTTGAGAAAAACGCGTTTAAAGATTTAACCATCGATTTTTGCAAGACAAAATGATATTGATATAAATTATATAAATGATAATAATATTCTTGAAAGTATAATCGGTCGAAAAAGGCAACAAAAAAAATTGTTTTTTTTTTTAAGTGTATACTGGTATAGCCCCTTGAAGAAAAAATAGCGCAAATCCCGTTTTTTCGTGCTGCCCTCAGATTTGATTAAAATCGTGGGTTTTCACGTTTTAAATCAAAATAATCGTAACAGAAATATGTTTAAAAATCAATAAATATGTGGGTCATCAAAAAAATCAATTTATAGGCTAGTAGACTCCGGTTGTTTCGGGATTTCTTTTCCCATCTTATACTAATTGTAAGATTTTTGGAAGTGGCAACGGATAAAAGCAATATCGAATTTTTGCATTACTCTTACACACACACACACACACACACACACACACACACACACACACAAAGTGATAATTATAAGGTTAAATCAAATAAAATAATTGAAATATTATTACGTTTTTAAGGGTCTTGGGCGGAGATTTTGCGACCAAGAAAATATGATTTTCAATCCTTTTTCAAGTCTTCTTTAGAAAAAAAAAAATATAACGTATTCTCATGATAAGTAGTACTGGCCAGAAAAGATTGGGTATTCTGGGAAAAAAATTAAAATTCCATTTTTAGTACGGCGGAATGAAGATAATTAAATTCTGTATACGAAGCGCTCCGGAAAAACTTTTTATGCATCCCGGTAACGAGAAAAAAAATATCAAAAATGCATTTTAATTTAATGTAATTTAAATCCATTGAAAAAAGTTTTTTCCCGAGTGCTTCGTACTCGAAATCGAATTACTTTCCGTCTGCTGAACTCGAAATCGAGTTTTTAATTTTTTTCAGAATACTCAATTTTTTCTGGCAAATACTACTAATCACGAACGTACCCTAGGTATATTTTTTTTCCGTGGGACATGAAAGATCAGTTAATATGATACTTTTCTCGGTCGCAAAATCCCGCACCAGCCCCTTGAAAACACATGGCCATCTGATAATTCTCACCCTATATATGTATCTACCAATGTGAGTGTATATATATATATGGTTATGCGTATGCATTTATTTATTTATTTACGATAAGACGACGGGGCACTCTGCTCTGCCGACCATACTGGCGAAGCCGACCAATCCGTACCTCGTTAAGCCCTCAAAAGCCCCAAAAATTAAAAGCTCTTTTATGCCTCCGTTAATATCCGGAATCGGAATAACAGACGCGCGGAGCTGAAAGCTCTCTGTCATTGCCGCTTCGGAAACACCGGTAGCTCGCGTAATCGTGAATGGTATGTGTACGAGTCGAAACAAATTGATTTGCACGAGAACGACAAGAGTGCAGGCCGGACAAGTGTGCGCGCGGCGTTGTTAGCAGATTACGCGGCAACAAAGCTAATTACCGAAGCTGCAGAAGATAGGCTCGAAATATGCGTATATGTTTTCATCGAATGTCGTTACAGGTGGCCAAGTTGTGTGCGCACTGTTTGGGATTGCACCTATATATATATATATATATATATATATATATATATATATATATATATATATATATATATATATATATATATATATATATATATATATATATATATATATATATATAGGTGTGTGTGTGTGTGTGTGTGTTTTCTATACGTACCCGCGCACGCATTATATTAGCTTATACGCGTATTTGCGCTCATCCGAGAAAGAGCCAACCGATGCGTCGATAAACAGATAAACGCGTATGGTCCACTCAAACGTATTTAACATCGAATATATAAATACGCGTATGCTACATATGTATATATTTATATTGATTTATATATCGATGAACCTGCAAAAATGTACATACGTATACTTATATTTTAATGATCGCATATCGGGTAAATTTGTAGAAATGAAATCCTCGAGGTGATCTGGAGGTCAGGTTGACGTTCCCACTCCATAACCGGCCTGCATAAGCTCGGGACCTAAAAAACAGGGCGATTTTCAATGTTTTTTTTTTATAAGAGTATCGGTATGAAGAGGTCGGGATTTTCAAATATTAAAATAGTTATTTTTTTTTATTAAACAAGTTATTTTTTTTATTGAAAAACTTATTTTTATTAAAAAAGTTATCTTTTATTGGAAAAGTTATTTTTTTTATTGACAAATATTAATAAACAATGAAGTTATTATTATTTGAAGGCAGTTCTGTCGTTGCTGCATGGCCAATCGGGCGTAGATGCTTCCGGCGACTAGGGTCATCTAAGATGAAAAATAAAAAATATACTTTTAGCATAACAATAAAAGTTTGGTATGACGGGATGCTTTTTTGAATTTTTTTGAATTACGAAAACGCCAAGCTGTAGTAAAAACAAAGTTTGATTTTCGACGAGCAAAAACTTCAATCGTTTGTCATCAACAAATGGATGACCGTATGAAAAAAATTATCCGCTCATACGATAGAAAATGTTATAAGCAATGCTGTGTTCGAATTTGAAGTGAATCGGACGAATAGATTTTAAGGTACGACTTACATCGTGTCCTGAAACGTAATTTCGAGAAGAAGGCACAAGGAAAAGGGGTACATCGCAGCGGGGCGGTTAGCCGTAGCGCAGTGGGTCATCTGCCCCTTCACAAAAATCCCCACAATTCGGTCAATTCTTCGAATTTTCACAAAATCTTCGTTCCAAACATTCTCGTTCTCCAAAAAAACATCCAAATCCTAACAATATCTCATAGGGACCTTTAACGATTTTCAAAATCAATGCCACACGACGGCTACAAAACGTTCTATGATTTTTAGTGCAATTCGTGCAAACTAGATGGCGCCAGTTGGATCGAAATTTCTTCCAAATTCACTTATCGCGAGATTGCAAGATTCGAGTGTGCCTAACGCTTACGAAAATCGACATAAATATCAAAAGGACAACGAAATCGATATCAACAACGACGGCTCCGTCCTACAAGAAGCAAAAAAAAAAGCTTCAAAGCATTCCATACATCATGACGGAATGTTACGACACAATGTAACAAGTCTGTCACATGCCTTTTATTTTTTTTTTCAATTTTCAAAACTATTTTTCAAAAACTAAATGATACGTGTTTTTTTTTAATTGATTAAAAACTACGATAAAGTCACTATTTAAAAAAAATTACGTTTCGAATTTATGAGGGGTTAAGGGGTATACCTTCAGGCGAAGAAAAAATTACTGATTTTCATGATTTTTTTTTAAAGGGAAGATTTTAATATTTTTTAGACTTAGGGTATGTTTTGTTACGACTTTTGGCTGCTAGATAGTATTTTTTTTTTCTATTAATCGTTAAAAATGGTGGAGGTATATGACAAGGTCTTTTAAACGCGTTACGGCGGATGTTGTCAGACGGCGTGAAACGTCGCGTGGGCGGAATTAATCTCAAAAAAAAACCAACGAAGATGTTTCTTTTATTAACATTCATACGCAAAATATGAACCTAGAAAAGGTGAAAAATGTTTAAAACCGACGAAATAATACACGTTGAAACACAGAGATTGAATTTTCCGAAAAATGGCTACATTCTGCAATTTAAAAAGTTCTTTTTTTTTTAATTTCAAAAAAATTTAGGGTCATGTTTTAGACAATAAGGTTAGAAAGATTCGTCCTAAATTTCACTAGAATTGGTCGATTAGTATTTCAGCTTTACTTCAGGCCGTTTTTGAAAATGCACTATAGAAAACCGAGCCATACCTCCGCCATTTTAAAATATTAAGGGGTCTTCTCACTTTAGACGCTAAACAGGCTATTTTCATGAATTTTTTGATATATTTTTATCATAGATATTGATGTAAAAATTGTTACACTTGAGAAATACACTTTCGAAATACATTTAAAAAAAAATTATGTATTTATGTAGCCCTAATAAACTTTAAACGCGTTTTTCTCGAAACAACGTTTTTCAACGGCTTGTTGATAAAAATCTTCGAAACTACTGAACCGATCCGTATGAAATTTTACATACATATTCTTTAGAACTATAGCTATAGCACATATCAAGGATTTTTTTAAATTTTGATATTTAGTAATTATTTCTGCCACAAACGGTGAAAAAACACGTTTTTTGTTTTGTTTTTTGTTTTGTTTTGTTTTGTTTTGTTTTTTTTTTTTTGTTTTTTTTGTTTTTTTTTTTTTTTTTCGAATAATATCCGTCATTTTGTTAATTTTGCATATAAAAATTGTATGATATGCGCTATAGCTATTAACGTACTGAATCTAAAACCGTTTGATTTTTATTTTCGGATGATCGATCTTCGAGATTTCATCAACAGCGCAGACCTGCAATTTTTTTAGGACATTTTTTTAACTACCTTTTTCATCTATAAATAGTGACTTGAATAAATAAATAAAATGTTGAATGTATTTCGAAAGTATAGTTATTAAGTGCAACAACTTTTATATGAATATCCATAATATAAACGTATCAAAAAACTTCACGAGAATCGCTTTTTTTAGCGTCTAAAGTGAAAAAGACCCCTTAATAGAAAAGAATTTCATGTAACAGTCAAAGCAGTAACAAAACATACTCTTAGTCTCAAAAATGGTGAAGAAGGATTTCCTTTTTAAAAAATCATGAAAATCAGTGAATTTTTGCCTCGGCTCGAGGAATCCCCCCCTCACCCCTTAAGACTAGACCTAGACTCTAAGACTGCCGTTCTCCAAAAACCGTATTTTCGATATTTCAAACTTTTGCAGACCGCTAAAAAGGAAAATTGACGGACTCAAATGTAGATTTTCAGATTTTGGAACTGACCTTTTTTCCTCTAAAATCAATAATGAGAGGAGTTTCTGACTGTGTCATTTCTAGTGCCTCACCCTTTATAATTAATTATCACCCACACCGATAAATAGCTATAACAGTACTAGATATTATAAAGTAACTACAGTCGGGTTATATATTATTTAGCAACGTATGTACAATCAGCCGGAATTTTAGCCGGCAATAGGCGAGCGTGTGCCCCGAGCAAGCTGTACCAAACAAACTCCCATAAAGCCTGTTTCACTTGTTCGCGGGCCGAGCGAGCAGAACCACCATACGTTAATACTTACCGCGATCCAATCGCTAATCACGGATACCAGTAGCGCGAGAAACGAATAATAATGCGGCCGGGCAAACGAGTAATAATGCGCGTAGCACGAACTTGCATCGGGAGGAAGAAAAAAAATGGACAGAACGTGCGTACTGATGAAGAGCACGTCATTCGGAAATCGTATGGTCAAATGTACCGCGGTTAATGAACATTTTTTAGCATCGAAATTGCTTCTAAAACTATGTGTTTGTTGAGGTAGGCGGGGCATCGGGGTCTGAGTTGGCTGGATGTCACGCGAAAGTAACGCTACCCCCACTCCGCTGCCGCTGTGTTGTAGTAGAGTGGGGGGAGGCGCGACATGCTGAATGCCTGTGATTGGTTGAAAAATGCCCTCTCCCCATTCAATTCTAATCTTGTTATTAATTTAAAAATTATACGACAAATATATTACTAAAATGATTTAACAATTATTACACAAACAAAGCCAAACAAAGCCAAACAAACGTAATTATACACCCCAATGTATCAATATTTTTTGAAAAAGATTAAAAACCAACTCATATTATTTACATGTACCTGTTTGTTTTTGTAACCCGAAAAGTCTGATTACATTTTCAATGCCATGGAATAGTTGGAAACATCATTCGCGTCTGAAGACAGCGCCTTGTTTGCTTGCCTTGCTCTAATTACCGTTTTGCAAATTTGTTCGTATTCCAAGGTCATCCCAAGATCATGATATTGTAGATAGGCCATTGGGTTTGTTTTGTTGTGCTCTATTTTTCGGCTAATAAAAAAGGGTTTCCGTTTGAAAAAGTGGACCTTGAAATCAGGATGATACACCCCTAATCGCAAAAAAAACTTAGACTACCAAAATGTAGTCATTGACGAACCATTCTAATTTTGTGTATGACTTTTTCGTCAGAAATCAATATTTATAGGTGTTTTCGAGTGAATAACTTCTAGTGGATCACCCTGTATATATAAAAGTTTCTATTTCTTTTTCGGTTTTACACTTTTGAGTACATATATATATGTATATATATATATATATATATATATATATATATATATATATATATATATATATATATATATATATATATATATATATATATATATATATATATATATATATATGGAAGATAGTGGAAGATCAAAAATAAATACAAACTTTCATATATATGTAAATGAATATTTTTTTTACATAAGTATAAACTTTAAACTTATAAAAGTAAATTAAAATTATTTTGCTAATATAATATTTTAACATTATATTTTGATGGTATATATATATATATACACACCATCAAAATATAATGTTAAAATATTATATTAGCAAAATAGTTTTTATTTACTTTTATAAGTTTAAAGTTTATATTTATGTAAAAAAAATATTTATTCACATATATATGTAAGTTTGTATTTATTTTTGATCTTCCATATATATATATATATATAATGGTATGTGAAAAAAATTATTTTTGTTGATTTATCAGTTCTGTCCGTGTAATAGACATAGTTTTGGCAGGCTGAACATTTCATTTCTAATAATTCTGTATACCTGATGCAGTAACTGATGCGATGTTACAATTTAAAATAATCAAAGTAAATAAATTGTTTCAAAAGTTACTTACGAAAGTGGTAGGAACGTTTCTCCAAGAAAATCGATTATCTTCCCGAGCTTTTTTTTTTTCGTAACCATGCACGCCAAGTCGTCGCACAGCTTTTCTAGTGATACATGCATACAGTACTTGTGTGATGCATACGTTGTACTTTTATATAATCGTGTTTCGAACTTTTCATTATAATAGGAATATGGTTTTTTTTACATAAAACGTTGAGGAAAATAGTATTTTTTTAGGGTTGGACAATGTTGTGTTCGTTTCTAGTAAATTTGCTTGGCTTCGGCATAAAAAGGTATTTCACTTCTTTTGTACGTTTGAATTGAAAAAGTGATAATGTAAATAAAAGTATTGTTTGAAAAAAATCACAAGTATTTCGAGGTTAATTAGAATTTTGTAGATAGTGAAACGACGGACAATTTTTTCGAGGGCATTTTTTATTACGTGGCGTGTTTTTTTACTTGTTCAAGTTTTTTCAAGGGTAGTTATATACAGTCCGTATAAATATTCATTCAGACATTGACAATTATATTATTGATCTATTTTTTTTTTAACTCTTACGTCTAATTTTCGGAATTTTTTTATCCGTTTAAAAATTCTTGGTACTTCCATATGATTTATCACCGATTGTTTTATTTTAAACATTTTACAAATTTTCAAATACTATTCTCAAAAAATAGTGAAAAAAATTGAAAAAAAATCATACTTAAGGGCGGGGTAAAGTATTAAATGATTTTTTTTCATTTTTTTAATTTTTTTAAATGAATGCATAATATATCAAGAATATTGTGTTAAAATTTCAAGTCGATCGGCATAAAATTGACGAAGTTATGAGTATTTGAGCGTCTATTGCTCCATGCCGTTCTCTTCTCTTCTGCGTTTTTCAAACCGTTTTTCTGAGACTTGTCATATTTGAAGTCCGTGTGCACGGTAACTCAAAATCTACTGGACCAATCGCTTTGAAATTTTGCACAGTACTTCTTCACATAATTCATCAGGTAATGTCGAGAGCTTTTTTTTTTTTTTTTTTTTTTTTTTTTTTTTTTTTTAATAATTACTAATTTTTCAACAACAAATTAGCCGATTTTTTTAGCGAAAATCGGGTTTTTGGCTCCTAAGTGCTACGAAAAATTGAAAAATCGAAGAAAAAAAATCCTCCCGTCATTACCTCGAGAAACATCTCCTTTAACAAATGCATTTTGATTTTTTTGTTTCAAATGATTCTGTTGCGAGTTATGGTGCACACCGCAAACCAACTTTTTTTCGAGGCGCCTCCGGGGTTTAATTTTTACTCGCTCAATTTTGAATATTTTGCAATGCAAATTTAGGAGAATGTCGTTCAAATGTTACTTTATTATATGTAAATTTTTCAATAAACGAACTCTATTCGTTACGCCAAAAAAAATCTTAAAAACATGCCTTTTTTTCGCCGATTTAACTTCACCCCGCCGTTAACTACTATTATTTACATAATAATACATCATGATGTAGATAAATAAATGGATAAAAGAATAAATGAATAAATTAGCAAATAAATAAATAAATAAATAAATCAATAAATAAGAAAATAACTAAATATAAAGGCACCAATAGACGACATACCAGGATGGGCTGCTTGGCATAGGGTTGGTTGGACGAAACGCCAGTGCGATATCGGCCCCTCCGAATGGAAAGAGAAAGACGGTGAGGGGCATGAAGAGGGTGCGCGGAAACTCGCGCGTTTCACCCCTCATAATTCGAGGGGCTGTGGGTGATGGTGGGGGGTGAGTTTGGCCCAGGGCCAGGGCGGCTTACTTGAAGCCTCGCGGCCTTGAAGGACGCCTGGATACTCGGCCCTCCACATCTTTGGGTGCCTCGCACCCTTGCTCGACCCCTAGTCTACCATCGTGCACCACCGTTCTCGTGTACGGGGTATAATGTAGAGCCACACACCTCTCCGGTATTTACGATCATTTTTATGGTCAACTACCGGGGTCGCCATATAATTGCTCGTTGCGGGCGACCGGGACCCGCTCTTCATCTTCCGCGTGGTCGCGCCACCCTGGCGGTGGGTATCGTCGGAGCGACCGCTTCGGGCCACGTTGCAACGAGCCGACAATGGCCGCGGTGAGACCGACCTCTTCATACTCGTCTTGGCGTACACACGCGGATCCTCACGGACCTGAAAACCCTTCGCTCGCCCTCTCCTCATCCCCTTCGAGATGCTTTCTTCGTTTTTTCTTCTTGCCGGCATGCCAAAAGTGGCTGAAATGTATTTTCGGGAAATTTGGAGCCCTGTGTTGGGTGTACTTTGAGGATGGTTTTTTTTTGCGTTCGTAAAGTAGTCCGGGTGCTCTCTCTAGGGTAGTTTTCAGGACGTCGTTATCTTCTTTTACAACCCTTGTGTTCTCTCTCTCTCTCTCTCTCTCTCTCTCTCTCTCTCTCTCTCTCTCTCTCTCTCTCTCTCTCTCGATGGGCTTTGTACTGCGTTGCTTGCGATCTCCACATACTTGGAAATTATTTATGCCCGGGATGATATTTTTCTGCTTCCTTCTATTTTTCTTCATTTCTCTTGTGTTATTACATTTGAGAATTATTATATTTTATTTTACAGTGTACATTTATATATATATGGGACATTCCACGCCATTTTACCTAGCCGGTGACCCCCACCATTTTTTATTTTCTTGTTTTTTTTTTTGTAAAATTGTACCCCATGAAACGAATATCCACACCATTTTTTTATTTTTTTATTGCTTCTCTTTTAGGAGTGATAATTTTCCACGAAATGTCGATTTTGCGAGTTTTGGAAAGTTCAAACGCTGAGAACTCCGGAACTAATTGAGATATCGAAAAAGGTGATTGTTCGACTTTTACATCTGGGCATAGCCCCTTAAACTAAAAACGGGTTTTAACTGTAAATTTGGCATCAAGTTTGTATGTATGTATGTATGTGTGTGTGTGTGTGTGTGTATATATATATACACACACACATATATATATATATATATATATATATATATATATATATATATATATATATATATGTATATATATATATATATATATATATATATATATATATATATATATATATATATATATATATATATATATTAGGGTGGCCGTTATTTTGGTTTTGGATAAACAAATTTTAACGTCCAGCAAAATAACTAATCAAGATATGAAGAAAAAAAATCTGTGTAAAATTTGGACGCGCTGGGATGAGGAGAACACGTGCCACCGAGCAATTTAATTTTCAAAAATACATGCATTTTTTTAAAGGCCGTACTGAAATATTCATTAGCCTCATAATATTAATTAAAAAATCTGGAATTGGGTACATTGATTATACATATTAAGAGTTACAAAATATATTATTTACTGATTTTTTTCCATCAGTCACGTACCGCAAATTCGTACCTTTACATGAAATATTACATAAGTAATAGGGTGGCCGTTATTTTCGCTTCGGCTAAAAAGATTTTAACGTCTAGCAAAAAAACTAATCAAGATATGAAAAAAAAAATCTGTGTAAAATTTGGACGCGCTGGGATAGGGAGAACACGTGCCACCGAGCAGTTTAATTTTCAAAAATACATGCATTTTTTTAATGGCCGCACTAAAATATTCATTAGTCTCATAATATTAATTAAAAAATCTGGAATTGGGTACATTGATTACACATATTAAGAGGTACAAAATATATTATTTACTGATTTTTGTCCATCAATTATGTACAGTCTTGATTAGATTGAAAAATTAATGGAAAATTTGAAAACGCACGTGGCGGTTTGGCCACATTGTGGCGGAAAATCGAAGCAGTGAATTAATTATCAGAGCGAATTTTTTATGCAAATAATAATATGGTAATCGGGTATTGAATGCTTCAAAATGATATTTTTTTTTCTTGCCTGCGAGAAGATTTTCCAACTATAGTGGCGATAATACAAAATATAGTGCAGACAAATAGTTCGAAATTTGATCGTGGCGCTTCGTCTGCTCATTTTTACCTTCCGAGCATTACCGACCGAGTTGGTTTGCCATTGTTAGACATAGAAAAAAAATATAACACGTGAAATCTTTACGTTTCTGCAAATTTATTTCGATTTTACGATGCGGTTCCAAACGGTATCAGGTTTTCCAGTCAGACTTTACTTTTCTGCTCGATAAAGACTTCGATTTCTTTATTAGTGCCGAATCTATGGCGTTTTTTGAACGATTTAAAATTAATTGTACTTTTCTCGACACCGATGTATTTGTTTGGACTCGAACGAGAATTATCAAAAGGGCGCGCAATTGATAAAAAAAATAAGAGTCTGTAATGATATAGCGGAGCGAGGTATCAAACTTATCACCGATTATAACAATCGATTGACTTATAATGAAGATCAAAAACAATTTGTTCTTCAAGTTGACGCCGAATATAAAAAAAAAAAAATTCCGAACGTAAACAAATGTACTCTACTTCAATAATTTCATAGATGAACTGCTATTACCTATCTATTATTTCATGTAAAGGTACGAATTTGTGGTACGTGATTGATGGAAAAAAATCAGTAAATTATATATTTTGTAACTCTTAATATGTATAATCAATGTACCCAATTCTAGATTTTTAAATTAATATTATGACACTAATAGATATTTCAGTGCGGCCATTAAAAAAATGCATGTATTTTTGAAAATTAAACTACTCGGTGGCACGTGTTCTCCTTATCCCAGCGCGTCCAAATTTTACACAGATTTTTTTTCTTCATATCTTGATTAGTTTTTTTTTGCTAGACGTTGAATATTTTTAGCGGAGCCAAAATAACGACCACCCTAATATATATATATGTACCCTTGGTATACATATGGTATAAATATATATATATTTATTGCCATTACATTTTGGCCGAGATATTAAATTTTTGTCCGAAAAGAAAAATTGCAGGGTGCCCCAAACTTTTGGCCAAGGGTGTATATATATATATATATATATATATATATATATATATATATATATATATGTATGTATGTATGTATGTATGTATGTATGTATATATATATATATATATATATATATATATATATATATATATATATATATATATATATATATATATATATATATATATATACACCCTTGGCCAAAAGTTTGGGGCACCCTGCAATTTTTCTTTTCGGACAAAAATTTAATATCTCGGCCAAAATGTAATGGCAATAAATTAATTAGATTAATCGTCGACAAATAACCAAAACCAGGGATCAAAAAATTTGCCAAAAAAATCTGAAAAAATTGAACAACTCCAAAATAACAAAACAAAACTTTTTTGTCCTTAGGACAAATATTCTCAACCTCATAGTTTTCACGATACGCTGCACGATTCCGGCCTTACGGAAACCTGCCGTTTTTTCAAGAAAAACTAAATTTCTGTGCGAAAAAAATTGCAAAATTAAAAAAAAACGAAACTAAAGGTAACACTTCCCTTTTCGATGATCATTTCACTAAATAGCGAGATTTCTATTTTTCCGAAGTCCAGCGAACGACTTTGCAAGGTGCGAAAATCGTGAAAACCGCGATTTTCAAAATGACGTACCGGGCACAAAAAAAATTGAAAAACCAATAGAAGCTGACTCTTCAAAACCTCGTTTAGTAAATTGGTTTCCGATTTTCTTTGGCCGAGATATTCAATTTATTGTCCGGAAAGAAAAATTGCAGGGTGCCCCAAACTTTTGGCCAAGGGTGTATATATATATGTGTGTGTGTGTGTGTGTATATAAATATAAACTTAATGCAAAATTTATGAATGCTGTATGCACAGAAGGGTCCTTAGTCAGCAATTTGCGAATTGCGTTTATGACTTCGACTCGAGAATTCGCGAACTTGTACGCGAAAAGTCGTCGATAATTCGTATAGTTTTGAAAATAGCAAGTTTCCCGTACGCTTGTGTGTTTTGTTCGCCGGCCACAAATTATGCATTCATTACATACCCGGGGATCGATATTTTCTGCCGTCGCAAGGATATGAATATACGGGTAACACGAACGATCCGTTATCGGTCATAAGTTCACGCTCCTTTTTCGTAATTATTTCTCTTCCGCGAAAACGGCACGAACGGTACTTTTCTCTTCTTCCATTTAACGTATTTATTTATGTATTACGAATCTTCGAACGAGATGAAAATAAAAAATTTCAGGCGTGAAGAAAATGGCAGTGAAAGAGGTCGGAATAACGCTGACAAAATATTGTTATGAATAAATGTATTTTTGCGTTTTTCTCCATTGCCTTAATTTTGACGCGTTGGAAGTGAAACTCGAATAGACACTGAAATTAATTAAATTCGTGGGGGGGGAAACAGCGGGAAAAATACACGGCGTAAGATGATTATCAAGAGATATTCGTATGGTGGAAACCAATTTGTATAAATTGATTTCAGTGTCTCTCGAATATTTTCGAGACTCTCTGAAATGTTATAATTATAACAATTTTACAAATTGAATAAAGAAAACCATTGCAAAATTTTCCTCCTCAATATTGGCGACTTCTTTTGTCAATATATAGAATATTTAATATTAGAATATAATAAAATTAAAATAATTGATGCAGGTAAAGAAAAAAAAATTCAACAGCGAAATAACGTCCTCGAGGTTTTGCTACCGAAATTAATTTGACATCATCACAAAATTGAGCTGTGAAATATTAATTATTTCTTCATGACGTATCGAGTATTTAGTATTAGAATATTATATGATAAAAATGATCGATGCAAGTGAAGAAAAAAAATGTATAGCGAAATACCATCCTCGTATTTCTGGTATCGATCAAATGAATGAAAATGACTCTGTACCAGGTGTACGAGGGTGGGGTGAAAAGTTTCCGGCCTGACCAAGAGATGGTGCCACTAGGTCTAGTTTTGGAGCGGCGTCCTATAGTACCATTCCTACCGAGCTTGTATGTACAGTTTTAGCCCAATCGCTACGTTAGTTTGCGTTTGAGAGCACATTGCGCGAGACGCTTCCGTTGTTTTCGTAAAAATGGAAAAATTGGAAAAACGTGCTGTCATCAAATACTTCCATTTGAAAGGTTTTACACCAAAACAAATAAAAGAAGAGATGGATTCAGCACTAGGAGACTCCTCCCCATCATATTCAACTATTAAGCAGTGGGTTTCTGAATTTAAAATGGGTCGTGTGAGCACCTCTGACGAGCCTCGCTCAGGACGGCCCGGTGAAGTCACAACTTCAGAGATGATTGAAAGAATCCATAAAATAGTGTTGGAAGACCGCAGGTTGAAAGTGCATGAGATAGCTGAGACCTGTAGGATGTCAGCTGAACGTGTGCGAAATATTTTGCATAACCATTTGAACATGGAAAAGCTGTGTGCAAGGTGGGTGCCGCGTTTGCTAACGCTCGACCAAAAACTGCTTCGAAAAACCATTTCTACCGACAATTTGGCGCTGTATAGGTGTAATCCAAACGAATTTTTGCGTCGATTCATAACTGTTGATGAGAAATGGGTCCACCACTACACTCCTGAAAATAAAGAACAGTCAAAACAGTGGGTTGGAAAAGGGGAACCGACCCCAAAGAAGGCAAAAACAATTTTATCGGCAAACAAGGTTATGGCTACTGTTTTTTGGGATGCGAGAGGAATTATATACATTGATTACCTTGAAAAGGGTAATACTATCACTGGCCAATACTACGCACAGTTATTGCAACGTTTGAAGCACGAGGTGCAAATTAAACGACCTCATTTGGCGAAGAAAAAAGTTTTGTTTCATCACGATAACGCACCAGCGCATTCGTCGATTGTTGCCATGTCCAAAATCCACGAATTGAAGTTTGAATTGATGCCGCATCTTTCCTACTCTCCAGACTTAGCCCCCAGCGACTATTACCTGTTTTCTAACCTCAAAAAATGGCTTGGCGGAAAAAGATTTAAGAGCAACGAAGAAGTTATCGAAGCTGTAAATCAATATTTTGAGGAGCTTGACGAATCTACGTTTAAAACTGGTATAACTAAATTAGAACACCGTTATGAGAAATGTATCAGTGTTGATGGAGATTATGTTGAAAAATAAAGCAAAAAAATTTTTAAACATCGTTTTTCTTGGTCAGGCCGGAAACTTTTCACCCCACCCTCGTAGAAGTATAAAACCGGAATTTTTCGTAAAAATTACACGTCTGTTGTTTGAAAATGATGAAAAATATTTTATTCAACATAATCTCAATTGCTATTTATATATTTTTCCCACCTCTCCGGCAGTTTATGAATGCCACGCCAAAAAAAAACAGTTCTTCTTTTGAAGCGAACCAGTTGTCGAGCCATTTTGATACATTTTCCTACGAATTGAAGCGTTGTTTAGCGAGAGCGCGTCCCAGTGATGCGAATAGATGATAATCAGACGTAGCCAAGTCTGGAGAATAAGCCGCATGCGCTAGTATTTCCCAACTGAATGCCTCGATCGTTTCCCTGACCCACTTTGCTGTGTGTGATGGAGCATTATCATGGAGCAAAATGACTTTGTGTTGCCTTTTTCCATATTCCGTTCTTTCAAACGAATGGAGACGGCTTTCTGCGTCACATTCAATTGATCCGCGAGATCTTGTCGACTTTGAGCATCATCTTCATCCAATAAGGATTGCAATTCATTGTCTGCGAACTTTCTCGGTGGTTTACCACGCTCTTTGTTTCTCATGTCAAAAACACCACTTTTGAATTTTTTGAAGTACTCGAAACACTGTCTTTTACCAAGAGCATGTTCATCGTAAGCTTCGACAAGCATTCGATGCGATTCTGCAGCAATTTTCTTCAAATGATAACAGAAAACCAATGCTGTTCGCAAATCATAGTTCGTAGGCACAAAACTCGACATGTTAAAGGTTATAGTAAAATATACCGGTGTACGGAACTTGGGTTGTTGTGTGTTGAAAGTCTTCGTTAGCTGTTAGAGGGAGATGATGGCGCTGCAGAAGCGGTCTTACGGTCCCTAAACTGATGGCTAGCACCATCTATTGGGAAATTCCGGTTTCATACTCCGATACCTGGTACACATTGACTTCACTTCGATTGGATAAGTTGAATCGTATAAATTTTTCTTTTAACAAAATCCTTTATCGTATAAACTGATTCCCCCAAATTCCCGAAAATCAATGTACACCAATTAATTTAATCAATTGTGAAAATCAGTTAATACAACTTGACTTTCACACAACAAAATTCCGACCAGTCATTCCAGAAACTGCGCCGTTCGTACTATTGGTCCTTTGTCAAACAAAACAATCATCAATATTCAATAACAAAAAAAAACTCCGTCGTATTTTCCGCAATTCACTGCCCCAATTGTTTCCTTGTCGTTGATAATATGGAGAACGATTGTTCTACGCTTCGCGGGCCCGGGGCACAACAATGATGGGCGAGGCGCATGAAAAGCATAAAAGGCCGAGGCCGATTAAAAAAGTGAGAATCGTTCGATCGAGGCTCGCGCGAAAAGCCTGTACACACATTGTATGAAATATTAAATGCATCACTCGCCCTTTGTCTTTCTTATTTAATTTGTCGATGGGGGGCGAAAAGGGGTTGGCGGGAAGGAGGGGTTGGGTCGGGGTTGGCCGGGACCGCGAACACTAACCGGCTGTTTTCCAAGCAATTTCATTAGGCTACGATCGGCAAACTCGCTCGCTCTCTCATATTATTTTATGCGCGCGAGCAGCCTCGCTCATCGGCGAGGGTAGCAATCTTACTAATGGTCGTGGCGCGTAACTCACGCATATACATACCTAGGCCGTTCTAACGTCCTCGACCGATGCTGATGCCGCCACTCGAACTTCGTAATATACCTATCCGGGCGTGTACGTGAGCGGCCTATATTGATGTTGGTACCCCCCCCCCCCCTTCCTCCAACCTCCTCTTTACCCTCTCCTTTCTCTTGTCGCTACTTCGTCACAAAGTACGTGCCAGTTTAGTACACACATGTCGCGCATCATAGCCCGCACATGCTTCACCGATATTTTCCCTCTATTACCTTCGTAAAAATGAAACATTGAACGTCGCTGCAGAGTGGCTCGTGGTAGCGGCGAAAATTTAACATCGAAAACAACGACAAAGAGCAAGAGAGAGAGGGAGAGAGAGAGAGAGAGAGAGAGCGAGAGAGGATTCCAACACGGTACTACACGTGTAATAAATATCGCGACACCATATCGCCCCCCGGCTGCCACGATTTTTCATTCCACTTTTAATTTCTTGATCGGATATCGTTTCAACCAACACACATTCCCGCTACTGCGTGTAAGAGTTGCAACCCTGAACGCCACTTGACTTTCGATATACACACACTTGGAATCCCAGCAGATAAACCCGCCGCCCGCGAGGATCGTATTTCCCCGGCCAATTACGGGTGTCGTTACGATCCTATGAGCTCTTCCTCATACGCGTTACCCAACATCGATAACAAATTTAATATTGATTTTAACGCATCGTTTCCGCGGCTCCGAAGATTGGCCCGTCGCCTTACATCGATGGGGTGTCAATGTCACTAGGGTGTAAAGTGGCTCGTAGAAAGGATTCATGGATTTGCGGTAGAATGCGCGAATTGAGTACCCTTCGGGATGTATGGTGTGGTTGATGAGGGATCACGGGATTTGAATGGATGAAAATGAATCAGTTTAGTAAATTTGACGGGATAAGGTATTGGCAATCTTTTGGAAGTATATTTCTGAAAGAATCTGGAAGATCGCTTAAAGGCATCTGGAAAAACTCCAGACGACCGCTACAGGGCATGTAGAAGACATCTGGGACTTGTGCAAAAGTTGTAGATTTTGGGGAAAAAAATTAAACGGCCTCTAGCAGACCACCAGAAGGCGGAAAGTAGATGTCCGAAAGACTTTTAGTGTTGCTCCAGAAGACTTCTAGACGACCTCCAGACGACTTTTCGTAGGCCTTTTGAGGATTTTTCAAACTTGCACAAAACTTCTAGAATACTTTTGGGAGACCTCTCTGCTCTGGAAGACTTTTAGAACTTCAGGCAATCTTCGAGAGGACCCTGGAAGACATCTAGGACTTGAACAAATCTTCTGGATCCCCTCCAGACGAACTGTAGATAACCTCCACAAGATATTCATGACTTCTAGAAAACTTCTAGACGGATTCTTGAAGACCTCCAGAAGATGTCCCGAAAAATCTACTAAACCTGGAGAAGCCTTCGGAAGACTTCTGGAAGGATTTCTAGCGGCCTTTCAGCGGTCCTCGGAAGGCATCTGGAACTTGAAAAAAAACTTCCTGCAGTCCTACAGATGACTTCTAAAAGATCACTGAAACGCCTTTAGAGAAACTCTAGAAGACTCCTTGCCAGACGATCTCTAGAATACCTCTGGAACAGTTGTAGAACACATCGAGAAGATACTTAACAATTATCTAATGATTTTTTAGACAAATTTTTGGAAAGTGTGAAATTTCGTCGGATAATTGTTAATAACAAATGAACTATGCAATATAAAAGAAAATCCTACGTACTTCCATAGACAGGGTATTTTTCAAGATATATTCAACATTTCAAGTGAATCGGTTGAAAATTGTCTGAGTTGTGTTTCCGGCTAATTAAAAAAATGCAGTTTTGAGATGAACGCTGCAAAGCCGCCATTTTGAAATTAATCGCTTTAAAAAAATTATTGTATACAGTCACTGATATGTACGATAAACACCCTTTTTTGTAATCTCCATTTATTTTGTAGTTTTTCTGAAAAAAAAATCCCCAAAAAGCCTATTTTTCGGCCTCTAGAATGGCCTAAACACCCTTAACAGAACTCTAGACAACTTCCAGAAGACTTGTAAAAGTTAGAATCTCGACTCGTGAGACGAATCATCGGTAAACCATGTCATAGCCGAAGAACAATCCGACTGTCTCATAACTGCGCTTGTGATTTAGGGCCAGTACAGAAAGCACAGCACAACGCTCAGCCTGATATCTACCCTTGTGCGTTGGATACGGACAGGCAAAAGCGTACAGAAATTGGCAGGACGACACGACGAGGGGTACACGTGCTTAGACATCCAACTAAAGAGGAAAGGGGTTGTTTGTACTGGATGTCCAATATCCACCCCCCCCCCCCACACTACCCACCGCGAGCAAGAGCCGGGGCAATCCTTCACAAAGTTTGTCACGTTGTAAGCGGCGGAGCCAGTTCGCGACCTCAGCGAGTATCCGTTGCCTTGCTACACACTTCTGGGTGTATGGAGCTCACTCCTTTATATCCCGTCGTCTCATCCCACCCCCTAACCCACCCTATTCTTTTCTCGAGGTTTTTAACTCTTTCCTCGATGTTCCAGCCTCGATAAGTCGAATATAAATCCTGCTGTCCAATTCGATTACCGTGAGGAACGCGTCTACGGCCGGGACATTGGAATGGAAAGCCATTGGAAATAAGTTTTCCCCCTTAACGCTTTCCCCATTCTTCCCGGGGGGGTGGGGCACTTCGCTTGATCGTTTGTATTTGCAATACTTGGGGCAACGAAGATTCCTCCCGTCCAACGCCCATTGTTCTTTATTGCCCTGACCTGACGCCCCCCCCCCCCCCCCCCCGCCAAGTCCCGATAAATAAGGAGTCGCAGATAAATTGCCGGAATCGTTTAATCGTCCGGCTATATGAGCTGTCGCAAAAAAAAAGAGATAAAAAAAAAAGTAAATGCCTCCGGAAGCCGTGAGATGCCGTGTAGCGGCACCGCCGGCGGAAACTCGAAACGCTCCTGGTTGGAATAAGTTTGCGCGCGGTGAGACGAATGGGTGGGGCTGTGGGATTTTCTCGGCACAATAGCTAGTTACGGGACAATGGACGGGGGTGGGAGAAATTTGGTCGAATTTAATTATGAGACGCCTTGGGGAGCGCGGAGCGATGTGCCGTCGGCCGTTAAAGTCTCTGCCGGTACGGGTAGCTGGGATATTCGTGGAGACGAACACACATACGTATATGCATACGTATATATGTGCACCGGGTGACTCGGTAGAAAATACTCAGGTTTGGTAGTTAACCTTTTTCTGGAGTTTGAAAGCTGAGTAGTAAAAAAATCCAGACAAATACACGTTTAGATAAATATCCATTAAAAAATTGATGTTTTACTACATTTCTGTTTATTTAGATTTCGTGACGATTTAGATTTTTTTATTTCGAAACACGGGCTTAATAATTTTGATTGGTCATAATTGGTAACAATTTATTTTGTGATAATAACGATGATTGAATGATTGATAATTCGATGTACAGCTCAGTAATTGTGTTGACAAATAACAGCTTAATGATTATTTGGTAATCATTATGTTACGATACTTTTCGTATATGATTCTTTAATTTTTGGCCGCTGTCGAAAATAGACGTTCCCATTGTCTGCATGGGTACCCATGGGTTGACAGATCTGAAAAATCCAAGAAAATTCTTGTGGAGTAACGTCATCGTCATTGTCATTCGAGCCAAATTTTTACATTTCGAATGACAAAAAAGATATTACATTCTGACCTCAACATTTTTCGCGGCAAATTTCGTGAATGCTTGAAAAAAATATCCTCCGGGAAAAACTAAAAAAACGGCTCGCCAGACTTAAAGGAAGCTATTTCCAAAAATTGAGAAAATATTGCGTACATTTTTTTTAACCGGTTCAGGTTATCATCTAAACTTTAATGATTAATGTATTTATTGTACAGTTATTTTAGGTCAATATTTATAATTTTATAGTGCCCAATTTCTGGTGACTCACCCGGTATGTGTATATATATAATATATAAGTGTGTATGTGTGTTTAATATATATCTATACACGCCCGTCATCCCAGCTCAACGCAAACCCCTCGCTCCCCGGGGGAGATATTCAATACGGACTAATTTTCACCCGCGGTTCCGCGCTCCATGCGATACACATCCACCAACTTTCGCCTCGTTCTTTGCCTCCGTTCCGCTCATTTCCGAGTAATCAAATTTTTCCACCCGTGCCCCACCGGCCCGCCCCGCCACTCGCTGTCCGATTTTCCTTTATCAGCCTGTTATATGCAGCCGTATACTCCGCATGCACTGTACGTTGTTCCAGGGACGAGAATTCCGCGAAAATGCCGGCATTCGACGCTTGTGTCGACAACAAGTGTGCACGAGTCGTTTGGCTTGCCGTTGTACTGTCATTTGACAATTGCAGTAACGCTCGCTGAATTTGCGACACCTCAAGTGAAGGGTTTCGTTTATAATATTAATCACGAATCATGAATTTCCGTGTCGTGGGACATGTGTGCGTGTGAGTGTTGCGTGCGTAAGGTTGCCATGTGTGAATTCGTGTTTAAAGCCAGAAGTTGTGAGCCGCATTTCATTCAGAGGATACCGCAGGAGAAGCGATAAGCAGAGGCGCGTTTTCAGATTTTGATTTCTTGCTGAAGAAAAGTCTCGAAAGAGAATAAATGGTTGATCAATCCGGGATTTCCGCTTCAAAACCGGGAATGCCTGGTTGCATTCCGTTCAGAGGATAGTCAAGTGCATTCATCATGCTGATCTTTCCATCCTGGGATGTCTATTATCTGCCTGATTGGAAACTGGAGGGGTGACAAACTAATCGTTACCCATTTTGATTTAATTGCTGAAAAATGATCGATTGCAAGTAAATAAAAAGACTCAAGACAAAATCAATGATTGATCAATCTGAGATTCGATGATTTTGGTGTATGAGCCTGCTGAGGACTGGAGGCTGCTGTGCCAACCCCTTTAAGAAGCTGCTCATCTAGCAATTCTCCGGCACGAGGATATGGGCAGCAAAGCTCAACTTCGAGTCACTCTATTATAGTTGGCAAGTCTGCAGTAATCATGTTAGATATTTTAATAAGGGAGAGAGAGAGAGAAATATCTGCACGAGTAAGGATCCGGTTCTTCCGCTGTCTCGGTTCGGCTCTTGTTCACCTTCTCACCGCCGCCTCCCTTCTTCTCTTTATTATCTCGGACCCTTCTTCCCCGCTCAGTTTCTTCTTGTTACCTCACCGACCTCATCTACTTCTTCGTCTACCGTCGATGTTTCGCCATCCTGTTCACCGCACCGCTTCACATTTACATTTATATCGCGACTCGTCTCGTAATCCGGTTACCCTTTCGTTCGAATACCCAACGCCGCTGGAAATACGTAACGCGGAATGAGTGAATTATAAATGCCCCGCCAACTGTGGGCTTTTCCTCGTCGATTAATATCTTTTTTATGTCTGGTCCCGCTTATCGCACGGTTGCTCGAGACGTTCCTCAATCAGTGTTGCGACGTCAATGCGGCCACTGTATACTCGGAGACTTGTATGGACCATGGGAATGATTGGCCGGCTGCTACATGGGTAGGGTCCTGAGGCTACCTGAGGTGATCAATTATTCGATTACAGCAGCGCCCAGGTCGATTCTCTAATAAACGAATCCAAACAATACTGTTTTTCGGAGTGTTCCTGAGATACAAACCCAAACAAACATACTTTAGAAAGTGTTCTTGCCAATGGAAGCTCTCTAGAATAAAACGATAAAACGATAAGCTGAGCGACACGTCAAGCAGTGCAAGATGGTGAGCTGTTCCAGCTAGAAGTAACCTTGGTGACACTTCGTTTGAGAGTAATTTAGGAGCTAGATTTGCCAAATTGCAAATAGCTACTTGAGCATCAAATCCAATGAAACCCAACAGAATATGCTTCTCAGAGTGTTCCTGAGAAAGAAGCCAAACAAACCCAACCAAGTATAGTTTACAAAATACTCCTGACAATCACAGCTCCGTAGAATAGAACGGAAAGAAAACAGGCTCAACGAGAAGTCAGGGATTGATAGTGAGCTGTTCCGGTTGGAAGCGGCCCTGGTGACATTTCTGCTAGAAGCTAGATCTGCCAACTGGCAGATGGCTCCTTAAGAATCAAACGCAATGATACCCAAACGAATATGCTTATTGCAGAGTTCCTGAGAAACAAACCTAACCAAATATTCTTTACAAAGTACTCCTGGCAATCATAGCTCCGTAGAATAGAACGGATAGAAGACAGGCTAAGCGACACATCAGGCAGTGCTAGATAGTGGATTCTTTCGGTTGGAAGAGGCCTTGGTGACAATTCGTTCAAGAGTCGTTTACGAGCTAGATATGCCAGCTGGCGCATCTTCCTAATAAAGGGTATCTCAAAATAACCAGACATTTTAAATGGCGCGCAATTTTTTGTAGCGAATATAGAGTACTTATCTTTGACAACTGGCATCAGGAAGTATTAAGGTTTAGTCATGGAGAATGAGCGAGCAATGCATAGAAATGGTGAATATCCACTACAAAAATGATGAAAATTTTACAGAGACGCTTCGAAAAGGTCTCACCTCTTTTGGTCATCATAACGCACCATCTCGCAAGACTGGTGAATTTAATGACAAAATTTGAGGTTAGTGGTTGAAATCTGACCGCGAATAGCGGTGGCCGTCTTCGTACCGATCGTTCGAATGAAAACAACCGCATTGAGTGCGAGTGTTGAAGGAAGTCGTTCCATTTCGATTCACCAGCGTGCTCAGAAATTGAACATTTCAAGATGCTCTGTGCAGCGAATTCCAACGAAAGATCTGCATATGTATGCTTACGAGATCCAATTGACATAAGAACTGCGGCCAGCCGACCATGCGCAGCGCCGTACATTCGCCAATTGGATATTGGAGCATCAACAAATCGATGGTGATTTTTCGAAGATAATCATATTTAGCGACGCGGCGCATTTTCAACTTAGTCGCTACGTAAATAAACAAAACTGTCGAATTTGGGGGACCAAAAATCCACAAGTAACTCAACAGCTTCCCATGCATCCACCACGAGTCACTATTTGGTGCGGATTTTGGGTTAGAGTGATGGGGTCGTGCTTTTTTAAGATTGCTGCTGGAAATGCGGTATCGTCAATGGTGTTCGTTATCGTGACATGGTAACCAACTTTTCATGAAATGAATTGAACGGCATGGACTTGCAAGACATATGATTTCGATAAGATGGTGCACCCTGCCACAGTGCGGCGAAACAATGCAATCGTTGCAGATGAAGTTTCATGGTGTCACTTACTGCGACGGACTCACTGGACTTTTCCTACGGCTATCTTTGTTAACTCGACTTTCACAAGAACACGGTTTTAGGCATGATTTCTCCGAAAAGTCGTAAAACAAAAATTGTATTCATATGCGTTCCATTCCGTGTAGCGACTAAGCACAGGGCAAGGGCCTTTGGAAAACTCCGCTGAACCCGATCGTAAAAACCGGAGCGCGATGGAAACCGAATATACGTGAACAACCTACGAAGCGCAAAGCGGTACTCCTTTCTTACGAAAATCCACGGGAACCCGATTCCTATGACCCTCTTTCTGATTGGTCTGTAGACAATTAAACTCGTGCATATCGGGTCCGTAAGACCCAATGAACATACTTCCACGTTGTCCTTCACGATTGGCCGACAACCCATTAAAAGTCCGGAACCCCTTTTTTCCACTCTACCCAAATATGGAACCTAGAACAGGAGGATCAAAAAACGCTCATAAAAAAGGTGATCCATCACCACTCCTCAGTTCTTCCATCGGAGTCTTTGTCAACTATGACTCTGTCCGTGTAATCATCGAATCTCAATCCAACACTCTATCACCCAGTCAAACGTCTATTCAATATCTTTTCTCAAACTACAAAGTCCTGTTGAAATGCTATACTTTTATTTCGCGACTAATAACTTAAGTTCATTTTTTTTATAAGTCAGTATTTGTATTTACGCCGAAGTAACTCAACCCGATTACAAACGAATTTTCCGATTTCCAAGAAATATTGTAAACGCAGTGCATACGCGTCTCATCATCTTCCATTGTACCTGCGAGCATACCTGGCCACTAACGAAGGGACATTATCCTTACGACCGATCGCTGACACTCCTGTGAACGAGTGTACATCGCACCACCGACCATTGTAAGCGAACTATATATATATATATATATATATATATATATATATATATATATATATATGTATGTATGTATGTATATATATTTTCAGTTTTTATGTATTTCCAAATTAATAGGATTAACCAGATTGGTTAATTCCAATAAAACAGGAGTCATTTGAACACGAATCATTCTGTAATATTGAATTATCGTGTAAATCTCTTAATTTCATTCCTTAGCACACACTACCCCTTTTTGCCCTCATCCCGTGCTATTGCGCTAGGCGTAGAGAACAAAGAGGGAAGCAAATAACTATGCTCTCGTCCCTTCCGGATGTGACAATGGTCGTGTTATCTCGCACCACAGCGATGTGATGAATTAGCCACCAAGATCGTGCGATTTGACGCCATCGGGCTTCGCAACGGTGGCGTGGACGTTTGCAAACAGAAACGAGGCGGCCATTTATCGGATATTGTGTTCCACACATAACCTCTATGTTTGTACCTTATATTAAAATAAAAATATTCGTACTTGTCAAATATATAATACGTTTTATTAATAAATTCAAATGTCTGGTCATTTTGAGACACCCTTTACAAACGGTTGAATGGTCGAACTGCAAAGTCGAAGATCGTACTTGGCCTGTCGACGAAAGCAACAAGAGCGATTGGTTTGATCGCTTAGAATGTCGAAGAGTCCGCGTATGCAGGTGTCGTACATTCGCTCTTCACTTGGACACAGCCGACCCTACGATTTCCTGCTCGACTACTTGCAGAAATCTTGCAGAATGGAAATGCTCACTCGATATACAGCCTGGACCAATCTTGAGTCTCCTCCCTCACCCCGCCGCGAGATCAACGGGCTATTCATCTTGCATCCCGTGCCGAGTGCTATCACCGTTGAGAAGACGCTACCCCACTAGCCGGCGGAAGCCACGCGGGCTTAAAAGGAGACGAAGAGGAGCGGTCAGGGGAGGAGCGAGGGGTGGTCAGAGGAGAAGAAACACGAAGAAAGAAAGTGCCAAGAGGGAAGGGGCAGCAGGAAGGCAGAGAGTAGAAAAAGTGCGCGACCAGAGGGCTTGGAGTGGCAAAGCTTCGTGGTAGGGGTTGATGGAGAGCCAGCAGGGGTAGCTGGTGCATAACATCCCTGCGCAGACAGAAAAGCTCAACCGGGGCATTTTCTATTTATAAGAAAATACATACGTATATACCATCGTCATGTTCTCAAGGGAATCACGCTCCAGCTATACGTTTCTCTGTCTTGTCTGATGCTATCGAAATGTTCGCTGGGCGGCAACAAAAAGAGAAAACGAACTGGAGACCCTGCGGATCTCTGGGTATAAATAGAATCATGCGCGGTCTTACCAGGTCTCGGGCTTCCGGTTTATCTGATTCGCAACGTCCTTCAACGTATCGTTGACGCGTTATTGAGAAACTTAACGGCCTTATCAGCTGCATCCATGATGGAGACTGAAGACACTGAGAGGCTGTTCCCTTCGCCTGGAGACACTGAGAGGCTGCGCGTTCTTATCCGCCTGCGAAATGGTGGAGAATATGCCAGCCGTTTTCTTACTTGGGTTACAAAATCGTGGCGTCTCCGCATTCGTTGTTTAGTGAATTGAGGTGATAAGCTTTGAACATGATGCTATCTTATTTGGAAATGTTATCCGCCCGTCTGTCCGTTTGCGCGAAGTTGGTGTGAAAACGACCGAAGCTTTATTCCTAAATGGTTGGCGTGTATAAATACACGCTTGCAGAACTTTCCTCCAGCTCGTCTGGATCCGTCAAGTGGAGCATAAGAAGTTTTTTTTTTCTTTTAACGTGACGGAGGGCGATAACCCTTTAGCATTTATGAGAAAGCCATTTGTACAGAAAAAGTTGTTTCGATAATGATCTTTGTCATACGACCCTCAATACGACGAGACCCGAAAATCCGTTCCCGACACCCGAACTAAATTTCCGATAAACGCGCCAGCGAAGCCCCGGGCAACTGTAACACATACACACGAAGACTGCTTGGTACGTCTAAAGATAAATCTGGCCGCTAACGTTGCCAGCCTCTCTTTATGAAGGTAAGGTAATGGATACCGTGAGACCACCTTGTAATTATAGATCACGGGAAAACTCCTCTTAATTGCGAGCTAAAATCTTCTGATAGGATTAAAAAACTGGCCGTTGCGAAGGAACCTGAAAAGTTGTATTTTCATTATATCGCGGAGAGTTGCGTTCCCAAGTTTTTACGGATAAAACAACATTGATTATAGATCGATTAGAGCACTTACTTAGAACGTCCAAAAGACAAATATAACTGTATGCGATCAATGCGCGATGGTCATTTTCATCACGTGAACTGACGTATCGCTGTATCGATATGATTGCATCTAAACGTCACCGGTACCAACATTACGAAATCTCAGCTATCCTTTTTCTAGTATCTGTACAAAGAACTTCTATAGACTATAGTCTATAGAGACTATAATCAGGGTTTTAACTCCTTTTTTAATTCAGGTCCTCCGAACCTGTGACCTCCGTAAGCCAATACCTGACGGAGACATTAGCCAGGATTCGAACCTCCCGGAGAAAAACAAAGGAGCCTGAGAAGTGTGCATATGACGAGGCTCCAACGACTTCCCACATTGAAGCTCAAAAAAACTGGGAGGAGCCATTCAGGAATCTCGTCTATATATATTCGATGAATTAAACAAACGAAAAAAAACGGGGTATAAAAAACAAGAAACTCGACGAGGCCTTTAACGCGGGCTCGGGCAATTTTTCATCGTCAGGCGCTAATTGAGGCCGACCCTTCGGCAAAGTTGGACCAGCTAGAGGGATGCTATTCGTATATGTATAGCGCGTTGGAAGCGTGTGTTGTAGCGCTACCCACAGCTAATATGGTATAGGATAAACTTTGAGGAATCCATTGGAAGTTACGAGGACTATACCGAGTGGTTCACCCTTGCCACCGCCCTTCTCGCACGTTGCCTCTTTTACCTGGCTCGCTCTCCAGCACGATCATTCGATCTGTTTTCATTTTCCTACGCTCACCGCAGACAGCACAGCAGTAGAGATTTTCGCTATCCTTGAAAGCCCCCGCACTCCGCCGGATAATACATTCTCTCTGTCGAGACAACGGCCGTTGGTTGAAATAAAATATTTAAAAAAAAAAAAAATCCCTGGAGACTAGACGCAACGGAAATTGCAAAATTATTTCTCTCATTTCCGTCGACCTTGCGACGCGGGAATTCTCTCCCTTGCTGATATCGGTTTCTATGCCGTCGATCGATTTTAGTCAGCGAAGAGCCATGCGCGGAATTCAACATTGGAGGCCGAGATAAATTATTTTTATCGGCAACGCCAACGTGTTCACCCAAACAAACTCAAACAAACAATGGGCCCCGTGATCACCGATGAGACAATCAATCGTGAACTGTGCTTCTCAGCCCTTTGAGGACATCAAGGACGAATGTCTCCATTAGCAATCAGTGACTGACTAATGAATGCCACTCCTCCTCGAACGGTTACATTTTTTGGCGTTCCGGAACGCCAGATAGAGCAGTGCTATCACCATGGTCACCTGGAATCCACCAGATGACGAATGAGACCTGAGGACCACCAAGTCCAATTCCGTTGCACTTGATACGCCGCACTAGGGAGATTAAACTTTCTTGGCTTTTGCCTCAACATTATTGCCTCTTCGCCTATCAGCACGGCTTTGTAGGTTGCTCGCTGAACGCAGCAAAATTCCGCCTTGTTCACCTGGCACGAGAAAACCTATCCCGCCAATATGAAGTTGAGGAGGATGTGTAGTCGGATGCGTCGAGATAACGGTTCACCCCTCGAGGCAACGATGCCCGAAGGAAATTCGATCCGCCGCTATTGTTTCGTTCAAACTTCTACTTAAGGGACATTCGAGCCTCTTCCTGCTGTCTGCTTACCCTCCATCCTCGGCCAACTTGGTACACTCCAGCTCAACCTCCGCTAGATGGGTTTCCCTCAAAACGTGCGAGGCCATAGTCATGTGATGCTTCCCTGATGGACGCAGTGAAGGGCCAAATGGTAGGCAAAGCTCGCATGATTAGAGGGTGGATGCACGAACGTGTTTTTCGATGAAAGATAAAGGTACGATTCCGGGAAGAGGTGAAGCGTCTGCCCTATCCGTCATACTCGGCAATTTCACTTTTACGAATGATGATGGTGGTGACATCGTTGAGTGCCGGACATTCGGATGTCCTCCAATTTGGAGTTCCAAGCCGGTGAGTCCGGCGAACTTTCCCATCGAGGTCCACTAGTTGGAGGGACAACTTCCCTTCGTCGATTGTCTCGAAGATTGGCTTGTCGAGAGAGTGGCGACTATGGAGGCATGTAGTTGTCTGCAACAACTTTGTGCCCGCCAACGACAACCTCGGGGCTTCAGCACAGGTGCTCCATGTCTTCCTTTTTTTCCCCGCCTGTTCTACGGCCGACCAAGTTCGTCGAGAACACTCCACTCTTTGCAATTGTTATACATTTGTACGGCAGTGTTCCGGGCGGATCAGCTCTCTCTCTTTCTCTTTCCCTCTCCGTTCGACCACGATCCCTCAGCTTCACCCCAGATCGATGGCACACGACCGTCCAATTTGGCATTAACCCAAACAAACCCAAGCAAGTCCGGATCTTCAAAACGAGACGAGGTCAAACCGCCAGATTCTTTGTCTTGTGGGGATCCGTCAAAGCAAGCCCTGCCGCGTATACAACGGGAATTGGCCAATTGACTTTGTGTCACGTGCCTTCGCTGTCCGGGTCATCATCAGCCTTGGGGGCGCTTTTGATTCCGGAATGGAAAGCTGTTTCGTGTGCGGTTTACCGTTCGCCGCTTTGATACGAACCTCGAACGATTTCACGAGAACGGTTAACCTCAGGCTACTGTTATATTTGCAGAGAATGTATATATATATATATATATACATATATATCTGTGATGTCTTTCCATCCTATGAGATCCCTCCACTCGGTCTCCATTATTGATATC
Source organism: Ophion obscuratus (assembly GCA_964007375.1). Taxonomy (NCBI): domain Eukaryota; kingdom Metazoa; phylum Arthropoda; class Insecta; order Hymenoptera; family Ichneumonidae; genus Ophion; species Ophion obscuratus. The sequence continues at coordinate 2,404,899 of OZ023314.1, read as the reverse complement.
AACGACGATGAAAACAGTCGAGGCACGAAGCGCTCGCGACCCTGCTCTTCTCCATGTCACTGTCCTTTGGATACGCGCTTGCTGATATAAAGAGCGGCGCACCCAGCGGGGTAAAGCCGATTCGCAAGAATGAACGTTAACACAGGTGGTAGTAGTAAAGTGTCGTCGAACTGTAGGCGCGCGCATGGGGATGGGTGACACATCGACGGTAGCAGCTTTCCTCGTATTCCCGGAAACATAAACCAGCCTTACGATCAGCCCTTAATCAGACTTCGTTAGTTAAGCCACCTTTTTAACGAGGATATTTCGTCGAGTATTACGTCTCCGCCCTCGAAGCCGAATGCTTTCTCTGACTCCCGCCCATCACCCCATACAACCATCGGGACTACTCCCATCATGTCCGCCCACGCTAATCCTACCAACTTTTATCCCTCGCCATCCTATCCTTTTTTCTGCCCCTTGATACTCGTAATACGTAGGGTCATATACAATCAGCCACTCGTCAACGTTTAATCGTAGGTACGATAAAAGCACTACGAGGCCAATTCCACTTTTGCATGTCTCTTCCAATGAGGTGGCTGATAGGTATTTCGGGCGGTAGAACGACAGGCCTGAAGCTATCGCTTTTGTGTATGAACAATGGATAAGGGGCAGTAGCGGCCGCGAGTATGGCTACCACATTAAGCAGCAGCTAGGCAATACCAGGATGGATGACCGTTCAGCCGTGCGTCCAACGCAGCGCAGTTTTGCCAAGTTTCTAGTAGCGGACGCAACTGGAAGTGAGAACATTACTTTCGATGTAGCGGTGCACCAGGAAACGAGAGGCTGTAGGCAACACCGGACCAAGTCCCTCAGAAACTGGTAATAGTGCATTGACAAATGGGGGCAAAAAGTGCAAGGGATAGGATCGTAAAAGGCTGCTAGGGCGAAAAGCACGTGGCAAATGGAAAAAAAGGAATGTCATCAATCGATACAGTCTCCCCTGTTCTTGGTTTATGTGCCAAACCACCGAGTGAACATTCCCGCCTTGATGAATCACGGTATCCCTTTTAACGAACGTTCTCAACGCACCACAAACCACAGGTCCAGTTACCGGTACATATCCGGGGAGAAATTGCGCCGTTCAAAGGCTCGCACAAAAACCTGATTCCCGGTCGTTCTCCGCTTTTTGTCAGCTGACATTGTTACCCAGGAATTGGAAGTTAACGACAGATCCGTGAGTCCTCTCTGGTCATCGACCCCCCCCCCCCCCCCCAAAGAGCATCACAGCACCGAAAAATTGTGGCTCCTCCAAAACCCACCTTCACAAGTTGTTCCAATTTGTGATTGAAGTACAATCGTGATGTGCGCTGCGAATAACGCGCCTCTCCGCGTAACCGAATGCTCGATAGTCCAAAAGTGGTTCCGTGCATCAGCAAAACTTGGCTCGTCTATGAGCAATCATCTCCACTCTTGTTGATCGAGATTTTCCGTCCAATTGATTCTCATAACGAGCTTTCGTGAAGTTGTAAATTAAATTTAATAGAAAAAGAGAACCGTATGGCTCGAGTTTGAGAAAAACTCCAGCCGTTGATGTGAAAAAATTCCCAACGGAGTATTGATAAGTTACGTCTAGATGGTGGTTCGGTCCAGAATCCGAAAAGTTGGCGAGTTGAATTTTAATTTCTCCAACGCCGAGTGCTCGTGTCGACCAACCAAGGATCGTTTGATGATCATCGAGCCAAAAGTGCCTCCAACCAGTCCCTTCACCGCATTTCGCATCTACCTACCGCTCCACCACCGATCAACGAATCTTTCACGGCAAAGTACAATCAAGAAGCTTCACCGGTTGCTCGAGCCTTTGGGGAACACCAGCGCGACCTCGATACGTATCAGGCTAGAAACGAACAAGTATAACGTACCGTAAATCATTATCAGCTCAGCCAGAATGCAAAGTAGTTAGGGAAGCTTGGTTGGGAGTCGAGGTAGAGAAACTGGAAGCGCGCTCGTACGAAACATCTGAATTCAGATACGGCTCAATATAAGATATGGAGGTTGGGCGGGCGGTTCCGGCGATTTATGTAATACGGCTGGTGGTGGTAGTTGGTGGATGGTTGGAGGCAGCGGGAAGAGCGAACACAGACATACCTCCCTAAATTTGAGAAACCGAGCACACATGATGCCGCAGGGCCATAGGGTCATCTGCCTCCCTGATTTACTATACAAGTAATCTACGTACTTTCTCTCCCTCTTTTTCGCCCTACCTCTCTACCTCCATCTTCCCTCGGCTGCCTAACTCTGACCCATCAAGGGATGCACTTTACTCCAGCGTAAAATCTCACCCTTGGCTGCGCTTCGCCAGGGTGGAGACTTGGAGATTCCACCAGGGCATATGGTTAACCCGTGATACTCCCATACCAGCAGCAGGTACATCGGGTAAGGGATGAAGGCTCGTATATTAAAGCTAGAAAGTTCGGCAGCACAGTTGGGGGTTTGCGACTTGCCCAGGAGCACTGCAAATGTGTATCAGGTATCGGTATATGGTCTTCGCTAGCGGTAGAAATCGTTCGTGTTGTGCGGTCTTGCTTCTCTCGGCTCCATACTCGGATGATGGTGGGGAGATCGCCCCAGACGGAAGACACCAAGCGCCCAATATCTATACCCGCCACATGGATACCGTTCCCTACGTATGTCTGCTACTGCTGCTGCTGGTGGTAATGCCAGGGCATGTAGAAAGCCGGCGGTGGTTCTGGAGTACGGGGGAAGGGATCGGCTGGGACGGGCGTGCCTCGCATAAGTTTACATTATCTTACCATCAGATAGGGTCTACTCGCCAAGCAGCGCGCGCTCGCGCGTAGTCACGGACAGAGAGAGAACATTTCTACAGGGTTTTCGCGCCAAGCTCAACTACCTGATGACGTTCGGTATATCTACATCCAATACATGTATAAAACTAACCTGGTACACACACCTCGGACACATTGATGCAGCGATACGCGCTCGCTGTACCCAATATAAATACCAGGCACACACATCCACCACTGGCTGGATCGTACCACCCCGTCGAATTTACCATCGTCTGTTACCTTCCTCCCTATTACGATGCTGGAAGAAACATATTTCGCCGGAGCTACTGGGTATTTATCTTCGCGGAAATTTAAAAATGCCATAACGCTCGTGTAAAATGGTACGCGAACATCGGCGCGGAATGAAAATGCTTGGAAAAATACGCGATTTACGGGTCTGCATAAACTGGGGGCCCCAAAAACTGGTCGATTCTCAATATTTGTTCCTGATAAGCCTATCGTGATGACGGAGTCGACAACTTGTACATAGTCTTTCTTGAACCTAGGCTCATCGAAAAGAAGAATTAGAAAATGTACTTTTAAGGCCTCATATACGCGATTTCGCGGATTTTTGAAGGTACTTTTCACGACGCGGTTGAAAAAAATGTCGTATATATTGACAACATTTTTTTTACACATCATTTATGCACATAGTTAAGTATATGTAAAAAAATCAGAAATATTAACAAATGGCGGAGATATAACATAATAAAGCAATATATTTTTTTGCGCGCACGTTGATGGTGAAAATTCTCGGCATCGATGCGGGTGTCTGAAAAAAAGAACATATTTTTAATTGCATAATGAATGTATCTTCAGTGTGAACTAACAACATTATTTTTAAAAAAATTTATAACAAAAATTCGAAACTTAAAATTTTTTTACTTAATTTTCTGTTGGTATTTTATTATTTATATTTTTTTGTGTAATTGAAATTTGTGCTTCTGTGGTTAACACGATAGGTGATGAAACTAAGAATATGTTGTAGACATTTTAAAGCGATCTGAACATTCGTTCAAGAGTTAGAACGTTCACAAGGTTCAAAAAAGTGAAACGTGGAAAAACGGCTTTGAAATTGGCGGTGAGGCGCGCCGCGGCGTGTCTATTGTAAATCCAATGTTAGTTTAACCTTAACATTTTTTGGAATTTTTCAATTCCGTAAACTTAAAATATTCCTAACCGGAATGGAATCATAAAAATGGAAACATAAAAAAAAATTGAAATTTTTCGCGTATATAAGGCCTTAATAGAATAATGATACTCTTGCATGGCCGGGTAATTTGTGAAACTTAAAAACGTCCGAAAATGGTAAGTTATAAAAAAAAACGTTCTATTTTCGACCAAAAGACAACTTGAATCATTTTTTATTAACAAATGGATGACCATATTTAAAAAAAAAAACCCTCCAGCCTCTCGATATAAAGTGTTATAAACTAAGCCATGGTCGAAATTGAAGTGAATCGGCCAAATAGATTTCGAGATACGACTTGGAGTAAATATATATCTACTTTTAATAATAATAATTCGATAATAAAAAAACGAATGTAATTACATATATAGACGAATGCCCCAGGAGGTTTGGCGTTTCTACAATGACCTGCTTTGCATATATTTTCACATCGACTGTACGAAATACCAACAGAAAATCAGCGTGAGCTAGAAAACCGAAGCCTTCTTTTTTCTTCAATCGCAATTTATTTTTCGAAGCTTCGTTAATGCGATCCAAACACTCCATATAGGGGGAAAAAGCGAGGGAGAGAGAGAGAGAGAGAGAGAGAGAGAGAAAGAGAGAGAGAGAGAGAGAGAGAGGGGGAGAGGGAGAGGGTGGGCGACGATTTTCCCGAACGACGCCATCATCTTCGAGAGCCGGAAGTTATTTGCTCGAACCGCCACCACCCCCAGGCGAGCTTGGAGATTCCCAAAGAGCAAAAGCAGCATCACTAATCGTTTATCCATCGGGGAATCGTTTCGTATTCGTATCAATGCGGTAACACCAAATTCCGCCGAACGAAATTATCCCCGCTGCAAATGGAAAGTTTAGGTAGGTACGAAGTGCTATACAGCGAAACTTGGTGCTAAGCCAAATATCCGTGCTGCAGATTTGCGAACTCTCGCCCCCATTTGGCCGTGGGGCAGGTGCGAGCCGAGACACAAATTGATCTATCGCGAGATCAACTGATGCAAGATCGGATAAAATTGCCAAACGGGTAAAAGGATAATAGACAGGCGAAAAAAAAACGATCTCGGCGAAATAACAGCGGGGAAGCTCGATCAGATATGCTGATAGGCTTCAAATCCCATATCAGGATTGAATCTTTCATTTGTTTAGGTTTTGTAAAATGAGATTGAAAAAATGATAAGCCCACGAGTCTTGATGATCTCCGGGGATAAGACATTCTCCCAAGGAATTTGAAAGCTGGTCGCAAAAACTTCGGAAAAAGACTGATAAAAATGCATTGAAATCAACTAAATGCGGTTATTTTATCTTTTTTTATTTCAATAAACGAACATTTTCGTAAAATTGTATTCCAGATTCCAGAGATTTATTTTGAATATACTTATTTATTGTGATCACGATCTATGTAACACCGTTGAGTGATAACAAACTTGTTTGCTTCTAATAATTTTGGTGTTCGATATTATTTACTCACAAAAAAACATTTCTTTGCGAAGACTAAATGGGTCTAGATTTTTTATTTGAATTAGCTAGAACATTCACAGACGTAGTAGTACGCTCTGTGGCCACAGTGTGGTGCCGAGCCTGAGGCTTCTCCTGCGAGCCACTTGTACTCGGAGCAAACGTCTAACCGAGTCTGCGAAACGTATTAACGCACCACGAATTTTGCGCATTGTCGCTCGTGGTCGGCCAAGTGTATTCCGAAAGATGGGGCAACTACAGATCTTGTGATACCTAGAAAATCTTCTCGTATATGCCGAGATAGTTGTAATACAAAATATTTTCAACAAATTTTCACCATTGAAGATTGCTAACAACACGGATAAACATTTATTGTATATGAGAAAATATGGTAAATTCGATAGTCTCAAAACAAAATAGAGGAAGTAGGGATAATATCAGAACGCTAAGGCCATGTTCGAATAAAACAATACATATGAATCTGTCAAATTTAATTATTCTTTTAAACTAAACAACATTTATTAATCTTTTAATTTTAAAAACAAAAAAGTAGTCTCCGAATGTTAACATGAAATATACATTTTTTTTTATTAAACCTTAATTTCTCCCATCTTACCCCATATGTGGAGCAAGATGGTATAGCACACTTCTAAGAAAGAGGAGAGAGACAGAATATTATTTTTACGAATGAAAACGACTTTTACCACCCAAAGCCTCACACTTTGAATCGAGCAATCACTTTGCCCACATCATCTCTTGGAACCTTCGTTTAACGTCTACATGATTGCGGACATTTTCCATAGTTTTCCCAAACGTCGCATTGTTCATCAATTTATAAAGATTTTTTGGAAATCATTCTTTGCTTGGGCTCGGAACTGCGTATTAAGCTGGATATATGTTCGTAGCCAAGGTTATTGGGAGAATTGAAGTATTCTCGGAATTATGGTGATTTCGAAACCACGGCGTACATGCTGCTGCAGATTGCGATAATGAATAACATACCGGTCCTTGTTATGCACGAATGCAAGCAGTTTTTTACCGTGCCAGGTGGTTTACCGTGTGTTGAATAAAACGGCAATTCCATGTGCGCATCATGTAGATATTCTGGATATTCTAAGAAGGAACATCCCTCAGGTGACACTCTTCGATTTTGTTGAAATTTGGATATATTATAAAGCACCGAAAAGTAAACGATACGTATTTTTTTATCGGCGGTAAAACGGTTTTTACAGCTGAAACGCACACTAAAAAATGGGGATGTTTTTCGTTTTTCGTCGATAACGGTTTAACGGCACGAGATATTAAAAAAATTCAAATTGCAACGATGTTTATTTTTTTTGTGCACTATACATTGGAGATGAGAACGATAACGTTATCGACGAAAAACGAAAAACATCCCTATTTTCGAGGGTTCGTTTCACCCCTTAAAACCGTTTTTCCGCCGATCAAAAAAATACGTATCGCTTACTTTTCGGTGCTTTATAACATATCGAAATTTCAACAAAATCGAAAGGTGTCACCTGAGGGATGTTCCTTGTAAGTCACCCTCAAGAATGTAGCTTTTCGGTGAATCTGATGCGATCGATAATAAATGGAATGTTGACAAGTCACCGATCCATCAGAAACCAGCATAGGGCAATGGTGGACACATTACCCATCCATACAAATTATTTACATCGAAATACATCAAGTGTGATGAAGACTTTGATGGATCGAACGTGTCCATGTATTTGTTATTGGCACGGGCGTACATATTTCAGCGCTGACTGAGACCACCACGTATACTCCTTCAACAAATAACACCATGTCAACGTCGGTGAGCAATTCGAAGTTAATGTTTGTATGCTTCAACATTGCATCCCAGGTGTATCCGGGGAGAGTGTAGTAATATACGAGGTCGAGCCTACATCTTTCGATGCAGGTATTTCGAAACTTCTCAAAAACGTCGGCCAGTAACAAAACATCGCTCTTCAAGTATACGTCACTATATTCACCTAACGTTTGAATAGAAAACCGTTCCTATACATTCTCGGCATGAGCGTATTCGTTCTCACTTACAGTATCACTAGTCACAGTGCTGTAAAATGCATCACGTGGGGGTAGGTGGCAGTCTTCCAATTTGTTTACGCTATCGATGTATTCATAGGGAAAGACACCCTTTCGCGTTAATAGGATAAAATTGTCTGCCGGTACGCCGTGAAATTGTGACCGTAACATTTTGAGTTTGTCCGTTGTCAACAATGATGTCAGTGTGTCCAGACTTGCATTGAGAAATTTGTATGAATCGATGAAAAGTAATTAAATCTGATGTTGTGACTTGTCTGCCGTTTAAACTGTTTTTTTTTTAAAGGAATGCGTTTCTCCTTTCTTATGGCAAGCACGTCGGTTTTCCCTTCGAACGCTGTGGCTACTTCCTTGATGATGAAATGATATTCATCGATTCGATATTCTGCCCATTTATCTGGTGTTAGAGGTACCATGGGAACATTATCCGATAAACTTTCGTTGATGCGCAAAGCTTAATTTTAGAGGTTCCCAACGAAGCATGAAACGCGTTCAGCACTGCGACGCACGTAGTATCCTGATAACGAATGGTCATACGAACAATGTACATAGTACGTGATGCTAAACACTTCATGACGTTGGTGTATATTTTCGTTCGCAATCCTTGCTAGAATGCACTCGAGACGGCGTAAATCACGAATGGAAGTCGCTCTTTGCGCGCTCACGAGCCGGAATACATTTTTTTATCTATGAAAAGTGTCCGACGTTGTGATCCGAGGAATCCTTCACGTACAACAAATTAATGTGTTTATCTAGCTTTTGGTCGCATATTCGAATCGGAACGATACCTTTGTTTTCAGTTGTATATACATTAATTGACACTTTATTTTGCGATTCAAATTTCTTTGATTAAGAGTAATTGGAAAAGCAATGCCCTGAAGCTGCAGTACAGTCGAGTAATGAGCATACGAAGCTACCGTGTTCACATGTGTTTCCGCTGGATGAAGAGCGGCGACCGCTGACCATGCGAAACACACGTTATCCTTCGACTTTATATTCACCACCGCTTTCTTCATGATTATTTCCCGCGACAAAACAGTTTGACATCCTGCACGCATTGGATTGTATTTGTTGATATTCAAAGTTGAATTCAGTATCCGCGAACATACCCACCAGCTATACCGGTTTTTGAAAATCTTCGAGTGATCCTAGAGTAGGCTCGACAACTCGTTGTGTATACCGCACCATATTTGCACGTCTGTCACATGCCTCAAATCCACCCTTGAAAACTGTATTCACTTTTACACCAAAGTGTTTCTTGGTAACATCTTGCACACATGAAAGGAACATATCACATGCGCCTTCGATAAACTGACGAGGTTCAATATAGTCGTTATTGATGACGCAGCCATTCAAGACACGATTTTCAAACGCCGCATCAATCTCTCGCCAGATCAAGCCGCGATTACTGTGTCTAGCGCCCGCATGTAAAAATCGTCTGCGTAGAACACTTTTTAAACCTTCTAAAGGAGCGATTTGTTCTACTAATGATTGCTGATACTTAAGCGATAATCGCGATCGCTCAATTCGGCTTTGTGTTTCCAATGACTCTACACACTGATCACATTGTTGCTCCTACACTATACACCGAACTCATAAGTGCAGCTTGATCGCGCAGATTTTGTTCCAACTGTGGAACGTTCCCAGCCATTTTCACGTGCGTTAAACGAAGGTTCCAAGAGATGATGTGGGCAAAGTGATTGCTTGATTCAAAGTGTGAGGCTTTGGGTGGTAAAAGTCGTTTTCATTCGGAAAAATGATATACTCTCTCTCTCTCTCTCTCTCTCTCTCTCTCTCTCTCTCTCTCTCTCTCTCTCTCTCTCGTCTTTCTTAAAAGTGTACTATACCACCTCACCATAGTTTTCTTATATCACAATGTTATACGAATGGCGGGGAAGCAAGAGAACAGAATGAATTCGATTGGGTGCATAAGCACGGAAGATCTGGGCACTTTACCCAAAACTTCTATTGCATTAATTTTTCAAGCGAGTGTCATAAACGCTTTTAGATGTATATCAGCATGTTTAAGACAAATTTCTCACCCTTGTCTGGAAAAACGTTCGACCCGTGCCAATAAGGCCACCTCCCCTTCACCCAGAAAAGCGACACATCGTCTACGATGTCCCCTTGCCCATTCATCTGGCATCCAGCTTCCATTCATCTGGCCCCATTAGACGGTTAACGATTCATCAAAAGGTCACGCAATAACCTCGCAAATTTCTGACAAGAGGTTCTTATTATATTAATAATTAATACTTTAATTGTGTTTACCTAACTGCCTCTCATCATTAGCAACTCAAATGAACTGAAACGATGCCAAACTTTACCAAAAAAAAGATTATTCTGTCAAAAAAAATCGATATTGTTTTCTGACCCGAGATGCTTGCTTGCGCCACAGTTGATAGTTTCACACTCATTTACCTCCCCGCCATCCCTTGAAACTCCGACGGGAGCCCTGCGCGCGCACGCACTGCTTAGTAGCTCCGCTTATCGTTCATCTTACCTCGCTCCTTCGTCTTACCCCTAGTTCGCCTACCAGCAGTTCAAATATAATTTTTCGTCGTTCGAAATAACAATACTTTTTAATTCAAGGCACATTTACGGCGTGCAAATAAAGATATGTTTTTATTCAAATACATCTCTTGTAAGTACAAATCTACAATGTAGTTTCATAAAATATGTATTTATTTAATGGTCTACATCAAGGAATGCTCGAAGCAAATTAAAAAAATATATATTTGCAACAAATAGAGTCGCCATGAGGCATCGAAGTAAATTACTTAGATAGATCCTGGATAATTCAACTAAACTTTAGTAACAGTATAGTGCTTGGTCCTCTTCACGTACCGCGTTCCCGATTTGCAGTTTATTTTTTTGGAACCCATGCACCTCAAAGTCTCGTCATTAAAAAATGCATATTTCAAAGCATACACGGGATACGGGTACCCCAAGGAAAGGAACACGGAGCGCTCCTTTTTTTTATTGTACTCCTCGGAACGTAATGACCCCGAGGAACACAATAAAACATTCTTCTCGATGCGAAGTGGCCCCCATATAAGCATAGGTACACATAGACGTGGACGTAAACAAGTTTGCGCTGAGGGGCCATCAGCGACGTAAACTCGTTTTGGGATTTATCGTTCTCGCGGGCGTTCTTAACGAGCTGATACTCGGCCTCATTAGAGATATTTTTGCAAATATCGGTGTACCGATATTCCGTATAAAAGTGGAATGCTACAACGCCCGCTGTAACGAAAGAGCGCGCCCATTTGGAAAAGTAAATGGCACGTGAATGGACTTTGGAACGACGGATCGTCCTGCGCGATCAACCTCTCAAAGTGTGTCCACATCGCCGGGTCCTTGATGACGGTTCTTACATGGCACACGCTATTGAGTAATTACCTCGACTCGACCGTTAGTGAATATTACTTTATCCACTAAAGCCACCGATACTCAGTTGCACAGAGCCGCAGATCGATTAGTATTTATTAATGAAATACGCGGAAAGCAGAGATCATATCAGTTTCACCGCTGTTCACGGGCCTCATAGAGCGAAGACACGACAGGGGTGGTTGTCTTAAAATTATACAACCTGTCTCTTTATCGATATGAAAATCGGCCATTCTTTAAGTTTCGACGCTAATGTCCGAGGTCCCGAGGCCACCCGGAAGAGGAAAGAAAAGACCACGAGATGATGGCGAGCACTATTTGGCTACTTTTCTGATGATCAGTCATTAGGATAACTGACTTTTTGACTTAGGTATCGATGGTAACGTCAAACATTCGATGGCACCGAATTGCCATTGCTGAAGACATCGGTAGGCCACTATTGATCGCAGGCAACCAGTCTTCTACCTGGTACCAACTGATTTTAGTTGATTTACCTGGATCGGAGTTGTTAAAGACACCGGTGAACCACTTTTCATTCCAGGCAGCCAGTCTTCCGCCTGGTTCCAACTGATTGCAGTTAACCCAGCTGAGTTGGCGTTGTTGAAGACATCGGTATGTCACTTTTGATCCCCGGGAACCAGTCTTCTACCTTCTACCAACTCAATTTAGTTGACCCAGCCGAGTGTCTGGAAGAATCCACAGCCACAAACGTACAACAGTTGCTCATTCGTATCCGATCCACTGCGAAGTGCTTAGTCCAATGTGCCATTTTCATCTGCGCCAGAAATCATGTGAATGGCCTACTGCATTCTCATCAAACGCCAAACCCAACAAAGTTAATCCAACCCTTTGAAAATTTGAATGTTTTTTGTGTGGATATACCTTTTCACTAAATTGTTTGGCAAAAAAAGTGAATGACGGTGGGATTACGCGTGACCTGATAGCTAAATAAACCTAAAGGTGTGCCCACGGCGTGAGCGGGAAAAAATCGCTGCAAACAGATATACAGGTCGATACCGAGCCATCGACGAACATCGTGATTCAATTCGCGTTCGTTCAATTTTTGTTCGAGTCCAATGCCCTGTGAACTTTTTTGTTCCCCCTGTTTCCTTTTCCAAACCTGTCAACGGAGCCTGCAAAACGAGGTCAACGCTCATTCGGCATGCGAAGGTCCGCACGCGCCAAATGAATACTACGCTGATAGAGTCGCCTGGTGTCGTCTTATCAGGTTGGTCGACGCTGTCAATGGCACCCGCAACCTGACGTTCTGCCGATCATTCAATCGCACTCAATTGATTCGCATCAAGCTTGGGGGGATGATGAAGCGAAGAAGCCCTAGACGCATTTGCATTAAGTTCCTTGTCGATTGGGGGTGACGATATCGGAACCTGATAGGGTCACCCCAGCGATTAACGAAGCCCGTTAACGCGGACCAAAGTCGAGTCGAAGAAAACGCCGAAGCTTCAGATTCGCCGATAAGCCGAACTATACAGTGCTGGCTGAAGAAAAGAGGTAAAGAATGGAGAATGAAGGATCCAGAGGACACCATAGTACTTGTCATCCTCGTGGCTTCCCCGAACGCAGGAAGCAGGGCCGGGTTTGAGTAGCAGGGCATAATTTCTTGGTGACAGCACGGCGCGCGCGGCTTTTCAACCCTTATAATGTCTTGAACGCCCTCGCTCTTTCCAACCTTCCGTTTTGCCCTGTAACTCTCAGCATTCTCGCTTCACCGAAATTCTACCGTCCCTTTGGAATACATTTCCATGCATTTTCCTGAGGCGGTTCTATTTGGCAGACCCGCCACGCTCTATCCTCCCCCTCGAGATACCCTCATGCTCCTGAAACCTCGGCCACTATGAACTAACCACCCTCCCAACGTGATCCTGCTTTCTCGCCACCACCTACCCAATCCCTTCGCTCTGGTGACACTCTTACGCGCCCGCGCACGTTTATACCTCCTCTTTTGCGACCCCGGCCGGAGCTTTAATTACCAACTTTTCCCTGTTTTCCGGAAATTCGAGCGTGAGGCGAACCAGATTCTTCTCGCCAACGGACGCGTCTCATACCCCCTAGCGTTCTTCATCCAGCGTAATTCGTCCTCTTTATTCGGTCGTACAAGAGAAAGATAGAGGGCTACAGCCGTCGTCTTCTTGTTTGAAAGCCGGAACGAGCTTTCCTTCGCTTCCTTCATTTTTCTTTAGGCTTGTATGTGCTCAAGCTAACCTGACACTGATCATCGCATGAATCGTCTTTCCGCTCCCTCTATGTCTGCTAGCTCGAATAAATCTCTTTAATCCACGCTCCACACTGCAGTTAGCGAACGCAGAGTAAATTCAACCATCTCACGGCTGGGCCTGTGTGTGGCGATGATACTTGTCCCCTAAGATACCATCACGGCACATAATTATGTTTCTTTCTGCACCTGTGTCTTCAACTACGTGTGCCAGGAGGTCCCTACCGATTCATTAGCCCAGACTAATGGCTCTTGGAGACCCGGAACCCATTCACCCGAATCAATTTCTAGCCGGCTCACCCTCGAAATGAAAAGCAGCCCATTAGATCATTGTCATCGAGCGCGAATGAACACCATTGGAAGGTAACCCTAAAAAGCTCATCCAATTTGGGACAAAGGTGCAGCCGAATGGTCCATGCACCTTGACGGCAGTCTTCATTGGCGGAGCTCTCATTCGTCTGATGGCTGCTCATACATCATGGCTTGGTCAAAATGTTCGGCAGTAATTTAAATTGGGGTGTAGATGATAATCAGTCCGTCGAAGGGTCGATCATCGTCCGATGTTTGTGCAACCACGTACGGGTGTTCATTTATCGTATGGGAGGCTGTGGTAGGAGCGGAGAAGGGTTGAACGATACAACGGTGTCTGTACAGTGCTTTAGGATCGCATTGGGGCGAGAACAGGTGCGCAGTCCAGCGCACTGTACTCGGAAATTGCTAGCTCACGTCCCGCAGGTGCTCTTCGTCATCATAAAGCCTATCCTAGTGCCCCGTACTGTATTAAACCTCGAGCTTGCCCTACCCCCTGCGCTCTACCACCCCGGATCCTTTGGCTCCAGTGGCCCTTTGCTGGACCATCTCCTCCACCTAGTCACCACCGAACAAACTCAAACATTTTCCGGGCGCGTATATCACTTCTTCACCACCGTTGGACCCTTCCCCCCCCCCCCCAATTGGGCAAATATGTTGATAATCAACATTTATGCCAAAAAGTTGCCAACTGGTGGAAAGTTCGGCTCCTCTCCGGAGGGCCCACTTCATTGCGCGGTAATCCTAATTAATAAATAGTCCAAGTTGCCAGAGCAGCTAGGACTACGCCCTTGGCCAGAAAAACGCGGGAATTCGAGGCTGCCTTTTATTTTTGCGGCTTGTAGACATCTGGGTGATGAAAGCTGAAGAGGTGACCGTAGACACGTCGATCATAGTGATTTCTTGAAGAGTCACGATAAGCAACCATCCTCGGCTGATGCGGTTCATCTAACCGCGTGGAGAGGTTCCGCCAGTGTTTGGAGAGAGAGAGAGACAGAGAGAGAGAGAGAGAGAGAGAGAGAGAGAGAGAGAGAGAGAGAGAGAGAGAGAGAGAGAGAGTGTGTGGCGTACACGCGAAGGAGCAAATCCTCTATTACCCGGGGCTTCACGTCGCCGACCTCGGTTGCAAATATGTGTACAGTATGGAGTCTCGTCGAGGAAGAGCGAGAGAACTAGCTCGCGTGTACATCGATCCGGTCCGACCTCTCTGCCTTCAACCATCTCCCTTTTACCCTCTCTCTCCTATAAGTGTATGCCGTTCTCGGCTACTCTCCCGCATGCTACACCACTTTCAATCCTCACCTCGATTCCCCTCTTTTCGGTCTCCACCTTACTCCAGCTTACTCCTCATTCCCACCGGATTTACCCAACATCACGCACCACTTTTCTTAAAGACTCGAACACGCTATGTGTACCTACAGCGTGCAGACGATAGTATGACACCAATTGCTATACGCGGCCCGGGTCTGCTTGCAATCTCCACTAAGGCTCGCTTCGGTGTTGCCAGATCCAGGATTTTTCCGCTAAACTCGGGCGGCTTCGCGTCAAGCGCCAAAGAGGAGAAAGAATTATTGAGGACATTTGATTTTTCAGCTGGTTCCAAACGCTAGCTATTTTTTTTCTTCGTCTTTTCGGATTACGTGACAGAGTCTAGGAACTCAAACAAACCCAAACAAACTCTGCTACGTCGCCTAAATCAAAATGAACCAAAATGTATGGTTAGCCATCATTCGAAATCTTTGAAATTTGGGTTTGTTTGGGTATGTGCTGCTCCTAATCCGCACATTTACGCGGATTGATTCGATTTATCGTTACAATGTTGACCGAACAATGTCCTTTAAATTAATTTCCGAAACACCTCATCACCATGTTCGTCAAAACGAGCCACACACATTAACAGTCTCTTCCAAAGTCATTCGGCCGGTCAGATATGCCTCCGCTGTCGGCTGTTTAGGCTTTTTTTATTAGAAAAACTCGCAACCCTCCGTCTCGTAACCCTCGGGGGAAAAAGTAGCTCCACACGCGCAAGTACACATCCCGGGGTTATTTGCATCCTACCGCCCCTTGCGAACGGTCCTATTTAGTTGCCGCATTGACCTCCCGGAAGATCTTCGCCCGCGCATAATTTGGCTTAACTGGCCGATTGCCCGATCGCCGTAAAGGATATTGGCACGTCAGCAGTGTCGAAAAAATTACAGGACAACAGCCGGAGGGTTGAAGACCGCGAGTCTCCCATTTTTTTTTCATCCCCCGCAACTCGCCCTGGCCTGCAAGCAAAACTTGATCCATAAAAAAGGACGAGGAAATGGACCAGGGGGAGACGAAGGCGTGATCCTAGGGACGGACAGTTATTTCTCTGGTGACAGTTTTGCCCTATGTGATTCGGCCGGCTTAAGCCCCTCGGTCTTTCCATCCGTGCATATAACGACTGTATTTCGAAACACGAGCGGACCATTACCCTCAGGCCACATCGCGAACCCGCGGCCCTCTTCCTATTCCTCTTATCTTCTTTCGGCAAAAGGCCCTTTGCTCTTGGTCGTTATTGCTATAGCACTCAGCTGTCCACAAACCACTTGAATCACGTCAAAAGGATCCTTGTTTTTTTTCTCCTTATCTCTTCTTCGTCTTTCTCTGCTTCTTCTCTCTTTTTTTTGCCTATTTTAATTAAATCCACCGTCATCCCTACGTATTATATCTCGTCACGGAAAAGGGCTTGTGGATGGTTTTTCAAGCGCGTATACATTTTTATTTTCCTCGTCTCAATGGCGCGGAAACGGTCTCGCACAAGGGCATGCCGGCGGCTCCAATTTGTGGAATTTATCTCAATATTCAACTATTCTCAGCTGACGACGGTATCGTCTCTTTTTTACTTATTTAGAATCACTTGAGGATCGTATACATACAGGGTATGCCATTAAAGTTGGCACTATGGAATATCCCGGCACGAATGTATTTTAGGGAAAAATGTTTCAAACAAACGTTTCGTAGGTTGAGGGAACAAAAGTTATGGTGTTGGTTATTTTTTATTCGCAGGCAATTTTCAAGGTTATTTCGAGGCAAACTTCAGTTTTACAAATGTCAACTAGTATTTTTTATGCCCGGATAATTTTTGGCGTAACGAAATAGGTAACTTTTGTTTGAAACTTTTTTGAGTTTCACTTCAATTTTGACCTAATAAATCGGTAAAAAAAATGTTAATAAAATATTTTGTTAAATATTCAAAATATCTCCGAAAATTGAATGCGAATCAAATAAAAAAAGTTCTGGAAAAAGTTATGCAATGTATTACCTGAAAAATAATTCTAAAATAAAAAATGTTTTCCTTTTTTAAAACTAAAGTTGTCCCTGAAATAACTTTAAAATGGCCGCTAAATGAAAAATATGTGACGCCATTATTTTTGCTCGTTAAAACTGGGAAACTTTTGTTCAAAATGTTTTTCTGTTTGACCCAAATTTTCGAAGACATTTCAAATATGTAACTGAATACATACCCAAATAATAATAAAAAAATGTTCTAATATTTGTAAGATTTCAAAAAATTGAAATCGAACAATAAAACTTTTTTGGCAAAACTTACATATTTCGCCACGCGAAATAAAAAATATAGGTTGCTATTTAAAAAACATCGAAGTTCACCTTACGATAACGTAGGAAGTTGCCACCAAATAAGAAATACATCTGATACCATTATTTTTGTTCGTTACAACTGTTAAATTTTTATCTGCAACTTTTGTCCTCTTTAACATAATTTTTTTGTTATAATTCAAATGTTCAACCAAATAGATACCCAATAAATCGGTAAAGAAAATGCTCTAATACTTAATATATCTCAAAAATAGAAGTCAAACCACACGAATTTTCAGACAAAAGTTACGTATTAAGTTACGCGAAACATGATTCTGAAATAAAAAAAGGGCTCACTCAAAAAACTAAACTTGAAATAACCTTAAAAATTCCGACAAAATAAAAAAATCTAGAATCATCATTTCCCTTCCTAAAAACTGTAACTTTTTTCCAAAACATTTTTTCCCCAAACTGCATCCTCCTCGAGATATTTCGTTGTGCCACCTTAAATGATACATCCTGTATACAAATATACCCTGGGAAAAATAAAGTACGCGCCTCACTATTTATATTGCCATTCGCAGATTTCAATTTCTTTCACACTTGCGGCAAGAAAACAGAGCGATCGTAGTTTTGGCATTATTGCGTCGGAGCCAATGTATCGGGCGCTTCGACACGTATGTGTCGGTCGTCGATAATACGTGTCATTTGGGGATGCGTTGATCCAACGGAACGGGATGAATTGTGGGCGCGCGTTGGACACTGTCCCGGTGACGCTTTATCAATGTGAAATCCTCGCGTTTCGAGAATGCATCGAGTGCATCCGTGCACGAGAAGTTGGGAAGCCTGTCCGTGAAACACTCGCGGCTGGTTAATGGTGCGCTCGGCTGGGTTGGCTACATGACACCCGCGACCAATTATTATTGCCCCGCCGCATCATCATCATCATCATCATCATCGTCGCGGCAACCAATGCCTTGGGTCAAACAGTCGATTCATGCTCTTCTCGCCATTACCCAGCCGGTAACGGAGAACCAACGATGCGCGGTCGTCGAGTTGTATGGCCCGTACATCCTCGCCGATACAATCTCTGACTGAAATACACGGTATCATCGTCCAGGCCTCGTGACACCTCGACGCATAGTGCTGCATCTCTCTCTCTCTCTCTCTCTCTCTCTCTCTTCCCCTCTCTCTGCGTTCGCTGCCTGCATTCCCTAGTTCATATTGCGTTACTTCTCACCCCTGGCGAACGCGTAATAATTGCTCTGTGCGCTGTAGAACGCGTGGCCGAGATACCATCCGTGTATGTGCCACTCGTCACCTCGTTGCCAGATTGTCCATAGGCCCCTCAAAAACCCTAGATAGTCAGAGCGAAAGACGATATCTCATTGCCGATCCACATGGCCAAGATTTTGAATGATGGTTGTTGATTTATGCTTATGGTAAGCACCAATGAATGCAAACGAATGCAAATGGCCAGGAATCTGAGTGGTGATTGTTTCCACTAAAAATCTTAGATAGCTGCCACCGAACATGATACGGCATTGATTTATGCTCATTGTGACAAGATACGTCATTGATGATCCACGTGAGCACGCTTTTGAATGGTAGGTGCTGATCAATGCTCATTATGAACATCGATAACCCATCAAAGCCAAATTAACAAGGTTTCCGATGGTAGTTGTTGATTCATGCTTGTTATAAGCATCAACTAATCCAAAGAACCCAAATAGCCGCGATTATGAATGGTTGTCATTTCTCGTAACAAAAAAACAACGCTTAGCAAATGCCGAATGGGATAGGTCATTGGTGATCCAAATGGCTACTATTTCAAATAATGCTTGTTAATTTTCCCTCATCGGGGGCACCAATAAACCCAAATCGCCAGGATTTTAAATTGTGGTTTTTAATTCGTGCTCATTATGAGCGTAAACAAACCCAAACACAGCAAATTGGAATCGGAGTTGTTATTTATGCTCGTTAGGACAAGCTCGGTGATGATCGGTTTAGAATGAAATTAAAAAGGACTTTCATTCGATCTTCATTTGATCAATGATCTGAACCAATCCATGCATATATGCACCTCGATCTTTTTTTGTCTTACACGACAAACTCAATTTTTTGTAGCTCACACAACTCATTCTTCTCTTTGACGTATGCCAGTCTTATCCGTCAATAAAAACTGTCAAATAAATCATGTTTATTGACTGCAGAAAAATGCTCGTATATTCATGTATGCACATGTTTTAACATATCTTAACGGGTACTGCCCTTGCGCAGTAATTACGGTCGTTTGTGTATTCCACCGTACGAAGCGGAGATGTTTCTTCCAGGTAGAACGAGATCAAGGCGATATTGCTTTGGTTCGTGTTCGGTACGTGCCACATAATTTAAAACCCAAAAAGTGCTGGTGTTTGAACACCCCCAAAAATACCCTAATAACAATTGAAAAATACCTTCAATTCTGGAGAAAAATTGTCAATCCGACCACCCCAATGTGATCAGTGTACCCGATCAAGCTGCCTGTCCTATTCGCGTTACATACGTCATAAACATCAGCGAGCTCACCCAGTGTCATTCACCATTCACACCCATATCCCTTGAACTCAGTTGTACCACGAGCAACTCGAGGATATGCCTGTACTCGATTTTTACGAAAGGTAAACGAGAAAAAGATCGGGAAGAATCATAAAAATGAAGCGGTAAAAATCAACTGCTGACTGGATTGCCCTTACCGGAAATATGCCGTGTGTGCGATCCAAATCATAAAAGTCGAATAAAAATCCAGTATTTTGCAGCTCTCCGTCGACGTTCTCATCCTCCCGTTCTTTGATTCTCCTCTCGCAGTTCCTTTCCTGCCGTTCTTCGGCTCCCGTATCGTAATCCTCCATATATCGTTTCCCAGCTAGGTGTACCTCATACCTGGCCCACTAGGGCAAATCTTTCAACGTCAAACGCAAGACGTCATATGGAGTCCTTAAACGGCCATTCGGAATGTTTTACCTCTGCTTTGTTTGGGTTTTCTTCTTCTTTCCTTCATCCTATCGTCGTCAGGACAAGACTCTGTTGGAAGACAGCTCTGGGCAGCGAAATCAGTTGGCAACCTGGAAATTTCAATCCCGCGAATTTTGCTTATTATCCAGTCGGGCATCAAAAGTTTTGGGTTGAAAAGTGCCTGAAGCGCGGTTGAACTTGTTCGTTGCCCTCGTCGAGGGGAAGTGTACGTTTGTACCTTGGACGAGGGTTAATGGGGCCGGGAAAAATGGGCAGACAGTTGAGGTGTCTTCGTATTCTACGGTTCTCGCCCTGATGTCTCTTGGGCAGAATTTATTGAAATTAATTGCCTGCGATAATAACTGTAATAATGTCTGACTGTTAGTGAAATTTCAACGAGATTCACCGTTTTCGACTGGAGATATTTTATATCAAAGTTACCAACTTTTATACCGTCTGTCGCTGGATGAAATGTTGGTACTAGCACCTTTTTTTTATTACTGTTACGTGTTGACGCTCCAATATATTTTCATTTGAAAAGACCAGACAGCACAGGACTATCATCCAGATGAGGTAGAACAAAAAGCCATAATTATTCATCGTTTCTGAAATACAGTGTGTCGAGTTTTGAATCGTTCGACACGTAGCAACATTACCATTTTACGAGAACTCACTCGCATAAGCTTTTCCATAAAAGTGAAATAAATACGAAGCTTAATATCTCTCAATTTTTCGCCTTCAAAATCCGATATGATTACCGAACAGTGAGGTACACAAAGCCCCGTGTATCGTCAGTTGAGAATTGATAAGTTTACGGTCTTCAATTGTGGTTGTCAATTTGTACTTATTGTGAGCATCAACAGATCCAAGCGAACGAAAATGACCATGATTTTGTTGAATAGTGGTTCTTCCCCTTAAAAACTCTAGGGAGCTGACGTTGAAGAAGATACGTCGTTGACGACCTTAATAGCCATGATGTTGAATAGTGAGCCCCAAATAGGCACGACTTCGAATGGTATTTGTTTCCCCTTTGAAAACAACCCTAAATACCTGACACCGAACCCGATACGTCATTGACGACCCAAATTATTACGATGTTCATTGTTGGTTGTTGATTTCTGCTCCAAAATGAGCATCATCAAACCCAAATGGCCAAGATTTTGCATGGTATTTGTTTACCTTTTAAAGCAATCCTCAATAGATAACACCGAACAGCAAACGTTATTAACGACCCATGATGTTCAATGGCGATTGTTGATTCCTACTTATCGTACAATACCATCAACATCACCAATCCCAAATAGCCACGATTGTGAATTGCAGATTTTAATTTTTGCTCACTATGAGCATCAGCATACCTGAACAAATCCAAACGACCACGATTTTACCAAATATAGAGACAGTGGAAGACTGCCCATGGTATGATTAGTTGTAGATCTCCATGTGATGTTGCTATCATCACTCGTTAGAATACTCTACGACAGGTGCGCCTCCACATGGTGGTTCTTCCACTTGCAGCAGCGATCCGAGTGAAGGATCGATCAAGTCGGAAACCAACGGAGTCTGAAGAACCCTCCTCAGTGGAGCACTTGTCGCGAGAAAAAAGTGTTCACACACTGTTGATGGCGCGAGAACCTGGTTTATGAGTATTCGAGGTTGCGAATGGGATTTCAGTTAGCCAAGGGAGAAGAATCGCGATTGGGGGAGAGAACATGTCGATAGTTGATTTATCAGAGGGGACGAGTCTTCCACTTTTCGGTTCCTTCGTGGATTTCTCCATCTCCTTGGAAAAGTCCCGCGAGGAAAGGTGACTGTCCACCCTCTCTATCGCTCTTTCGTAATACTCGGCTTCGACAAGCACATTTTCTACCCTCCGCCCCCCTTGGCCCCGCCGCCAATCAAAGCCATTATTAAGCCGTCTAGTGTCCTCGCCCGCGCCCCGCTCCCCGCCTGCGGTCTCTTGCGCCACTTTGTTCGTGGCGCGTGAAACCGGAGCAGACGACTAGGGGCTAAAGGCCCATTCTGTCTCGGGGATCTCCTTCGGAGCGTGGAAGGTCTGGTAGCTCGCGTTGGCGCCGCGCCAGCGTATTCATTCCAGAAACTAGACCCCAATCTAAGGGGCCAATTATTTAATCAATTCCACCCTCTTAGCGGTCCTGACGGCGGTGAGTCCGGGCTCCAGGGGTGGGGGAGGGGTCGGGCCGAGTCCACACGAGTTCCGGACTACCTCGCCACACAGTCGACGACAATTGAAATCGCTTCTCCTTCTCTTCCTGCGAGTTCAAATCGTTGTCCTTTACTGTGCCAATTCTATGGGAAGGATGGAATTCTCTTTCGCGGCTGAGACACACCCTAGCAAAACTCCTTTACCACCCTCCGCTTTGCTGGGACGGTCCGATTAAATAGAGACTGTAATCTTACGATCCTGTTGCAGTCGGTCTCACTAGCGCATACTCGTTGTACACGTCTATATATGTGCTCCTCTATGTATGTACGTATAGGGTGGTACGCTGGCAATCAAACTCGTGAAGTGAAAAAAACTTTAGTGGACCTTGAAATCAGGCTGATGGCTATACGAATCCAAATGACCGAGATTTTGAATGGTGAGTCTTTCCGCCGTAGAAAAAACTCTAGATAGCCAGTACCCAACAAGATATGTCATTGATAATCCACGTCATCACGATTTCGAATGGTGGTTTTTTATCAGAGCTTATTGTAAGCATCAACAATATAATAGTGCATATGGGATTGGTGATCATACGCTCATAAGGCTTATCACATCTAGTGATCTATGGCAATGAGACCCAGCAGGTTAGAAACAAAAACTATATAACATCCTGAAGAACGGCTAGGATACCTTGATAGATCATTGTCAAGTCATCATTAGAAGTCATGTACAAGTCCATGCCAAAAGTCCGGCTATTTGCCAACTTTGCAGGAATATAGAAAGAGAAGTTGACATAGATGACAGTTTGAGTAAATAATCGAAGCCCATTGATTTCTGAAAGAACCATACAGACTGGTCATGACTGATGCGTCATGATTCCGCAGTTTTGTGAGATTCCAAAAGGAAACAATGCAATGATGCATGTCAACAGCTCAAACAATCCCAACTGGCCATGATTTTGCGATTTTGAATAGTGGTTTTTGATCAATGCTCTTTGAAAACATCAGTAGTACGGTGCTTGTTTCTCTCCGAAAACCCTAGATAGCTGACATCGAACTAGATACATCGTTGATGATCCACGTGACCACGATGTTGATCGATGTGCTGTTACGGTAAAATCGTAGTTATTTGGATCGTCAATGATGTATCTTGTTCGGAGGCAGCTATCGAGGATTTTCCGAAGGCGAACGAGCACCATTTAAAATCCTGGCCATTTGGCTTTGTTGGTGCGCTGCTGCACATCAACGCGAATTGCCAACAATGTGAATGGCAGTTGTTAACTCATGCTGATTATGAGCATCAACAAAGGCAAATGGCCAAGATTTTGGATGATTCTTGTTCGCCATCGGAAAATCCTCGACAGCTGTCACCGAACAAGCTACATCATTGATGGCCCAAATAACTACGATTTTCACCGGTTGTTAATTTATTTCTCATGTCTACTTCCTACTGTGCCACCCGGTACATATATATAAGCATTATGAAGATATACGTTGATCTAGACACATGCGAGCCCTCTCGTTACTCTCTTCTGAGACACCATTTGCAATTGCAAACGCGACTTAACCCCGAGCTCTGGCCGTTATATATCACACCCAGAGGAGGCAGGCTAGGCAGTGCGGATCCTTGTATAGACGAGATACTCGTTTATGCCAGCATCTAGGATAATCCGCTTTGGTACGTTTGCGAAAGATTTATCGAGCGATCGATGATATCGAGCTCGTGCACCGTTCTCGCTCCATCTTTCTCTTTCTCCCTTCGACATCATCATTTAACTTGATTCAGTCGTAAAGAAGTGGCGGGTATGAAGGGAGGGGATCAGGCACGTCGCAACTGGCAAACCGGTACGGGCCTCTTGCCGGCTTCGTGCCATTTTACGATGGTACCCGCCTAGTCATACGATCCCCAGCCAAGCAAACGACATTTCCGGTCAATTTCCCATCAACACTGCCACGGAGAAGAGCACGAAAGGCCAACACGCCCACACACACAGAGAGACAGACAGAAAGATATAAGGGTAGTTTGTGGCGGAATTTGCCGACGTGTCGCGCAGCTACAGAAACGAATCGGACGAACGCGCGAAACCCTCCGGAAACTTACTTCCTTCCGGGTAATTTCCTTTCGCTCGTGGCCTTCCATGATCTCCACCGCCGCTGCGGGGCGCCCGCTTATTTATGAGATACCTTCACACACGCTTAAACGCACAAATTATCTTCACCGAATACACCGCAGGAACAACGACCGGGGAGCAACGGATCTTTCGAATTGAGGAAACGATTTGGCTACTGAGCCTCCGAATTAGCAACGAAGAGCGTCGCGGTAATCGCTGGAAAATTATGATCTAGATATGTAGCTGTGGAGATTCATTGTGTGATCGTTTATCACAGCGAGTGTCACAAAGAAGTTGTGGAGTCAGTTGGTTTTTTGCTTCGCACATTGATTCAAAGACATCTTTAGCAGGCACCTAACCAACTGAATGAAACTGAATTGATCTACGAATCATGGAAACTCGTGGTGACTGGTCATTGATGATTCCGCAGCTCAGCGGAATTCCGAAAAGAAATAATACTATACAGCATGTTGAGTAGATGATCATGTGCTCGTCAGACTTGTCGCATCTAGAGATCAATTGATATTTAGACCCAGCATATTAGAAACAAAAACTATGTAACATCCTGACGGACGACTAGGATGCATCGATAAATCATTGTCAAGTCGTCATTGGAAGTGATCTACAAAGCCATGCCAAAACAGCAGCTATTTGCTAACTTTGCAGGTAGATGGAAAAAGAAGTTAGCATAGATGACCATGCGAGCAAATAATCGCAGCCCATTGACGCTTGAAAAATTCATCTAAACTGGTGATTACGGACCCGCCATGATGCCGCACGTTTTCAATTCTCAAAAAGAACCGATTCAATTGTACATATTGGTAATGTGATCAGGTTTGCCACATCTACATTATTTGACAATTTGATCCAGCAGGCTAGAGACCCAATGACTAATCAATATAACATCCCTAACGGTCAGGATACATCAATGATTAATCGTCGTGTCATCGTTAGAAGTGCCACCAAAGGACATATCAAAATTGCTGCTATTTGTCAGCTTTGCACATCAAGGAGGCAGAAAGAGGAGATGGTGTTACACGAGTAGCCCAAATACCCAATGTTCGGACGATTAATACAGGCGTTATACAGGAACATAACCCTTTGCTACATACCGCACCTCCATCTCCCTCGATCTAGCTAATACCTGACAGCTTCCGGTTGTTCTCGTTCTCCTCTCAGCAGTTGGAGTAGAACAGAGGTTGGGTGATCAGCATAGCAGACCGCGCCCGACCAAAGGACAAATTCGTGCGGTGCAACGAGATTCGGTGTCCGCCGGTTAACCTCGGCTACAAAATCGACCGGGCAAGTCCTTACTGTACTCCGAACAGATGACACAAATCGTGATTTCCAACTTTCCAACTTGGGCATCACTTCCATACCATCCTCGTCCGTACCAAGAAACTCCCGACTGGTTATCGATCCATTGAGAAGTGGTAGCGTTTCACAACCGTTTCGGCCCTGCGATAGAGAGGGCTCGGTCAGAAGTCGAGACTTGCGAATTGGAAAAAGAAGCGGAAGGGTGGGAAAAAAAAATAATATTCTAGCTGCAAAATAAGTGGTGGACGTGAGGTTAGCTCAGTAGGAAGTACGAAAGTACAGCTCTCCTACAGATCACAATCAGTCGGCTTTATGAGGCAATCACGCCAGTACTATATAGCTTTTCAACACCCCCCCGCCTTCCCCTGTGCGCTTTCCATGTACACACTTGCATATCTGTATCTATGCACCCACTTATGGTATATACACTTTGAAAGGTGCCGGTGGTACAAAGCCCTCCCCTCCAGCGAATCCAGCCCCGCCATTCGCACCACGACTTCGAGGTGGACATTACGCCTTGGCTCCTTCTGTGATAAGTACCGTAATTTTCCTCGCTATTCCCAGCAAAATGGCTCGCCAACACGTACACCCGGGTTCGCGACTACCAGAGATGGGACCGAGACCGTTTCTGAAAAGAACAACAGACAGGAATAATAATGCAACGGAATGACGAAATCGTTGGCTGTTTATCGTGCATGAATAATGCGATGCTTGAACGAACAAACCTAAATACAAACGAAAAACAGATGTACCGGTATGACAAAATACTAAGCTGTTTATTGCCCACGATGGATGGGCTGATTTGATGGGTTGAATTTAATGACACTTATCTTTGATTTCCAACTAAACCTACACGACAATCAGGACTAGTCAGGACTACACCACGCTGACGGAATAGCAAACCATTGGCCTCTGAATAAACACGTTTAACGCAATGATTGCGCAAGTATCCTTAATACCCAAGACATTCAAATGGCAATCAGGAATAACTAACGCCAGCGAAATGTAAAATGATCGCCTTTCATTGCACATGTTTAATTCAATGATTGGACACGTACCCGTGATGCCCAAACAAACCCATAAACAGCCGAAAAACAGATATACCAAGATGGTTTAATCATTAGTAGTTGATGTATACGGTAAATGGGTTGGTTGGACAGGATGAATGGAAGGCTTGGGCAGTGATTTTTTACGCCCAAACCTACCCAGAAGGACAATACCGCTTACGGAATGGAAACTCATTGGCCTTTGATTGCAGCTCTTTAACTCGATGATTTGACAAATAGACTTGATACGCAAAGACAGCCGAATGGCAATCAATGATAAATAGCGCCAGCGGAATGGAAAACCATCACCTTTTGATTGCACATGCTTAACCCAATCATTGCACAGTTATCCTTGATGTCGCGCCACCCCCTACCGACCATCAGGAACAACTAACGCTGTGAAATTTAACACGATGAGCCCAATACTAGACTAGACACGTAACTTTTATATCGAGCAGTCAGAACTCTTCGATCTTCCGACATCTGCTTCACCCAGATTTCGCAACATACGAGACTTGGCAATGCCACAAAGGCAGAGATGATCTCATCAAGTTGCACACCCCAGTATTTTGGCGGCAAAGACCCAGGCTTTGCCATTCTTTTGATCACACATATCCGGTTAGGCTGAAAATCCCAACTGGTATGAATTAAGAGGCAGCGCATTCTGTATTTGTCAGACCTGCCACCGCGATGTGTAATTGTGGCAGTTGGCTAGTTCGACCACCCTACCAGGTTTCGTGTAAGTAAGGGTGGCAACCGAGCACGAACGTATCCAGATAATCCTCTGTAACTACACCACCGCGATAATGATCTTGCTCGTGCACACCAAACCTAACTGCACGGGCTGTCGGCAGCTCGCCCCGTAACCGAGGCTCACCCCATACGTATTCGCGCGGTCGACCTCTTTCGTTCCCTTTTATTTCATATTTCTGCATGCATATTCTCAGCTCTATTCCTGACGCATCCACCTGAAACTTCCCTTTTGTGTCTTTGACCCTACGATTCAGGCTTTTTAGCCACTAATCTTTCTACCCACGCCTTCAACTTTCAACGATTTGATTTCTCAATTATTTGAAAAAAAATTATTTGAATATTCAATCATTTGGAAATTCGTTTTTTTTTTCTAATTGAAAATTCACTTGGTCAGTTACTTGAATATACAATAATTTTTTTATTTATTTGAAAATTCAATTGTTTTTCCACTACTCGAAAAATATCATCTGGGACGTATGAGGACATCTGACGAACCATATGATTTAGATAAATTACGTACACTGAACAATAAACGTTCATCTTTTTGTAAAATGAAGACGAAGAAGAGATCTTGCAGACAAAAATCTATCTCTAGGGCTGAACAAGAGCTGGGAAAAATGAGACTGAAAAAAATGGTAACCACCAAACGATTTTGCATCGTGTAAGAACTTGCCCAATCCGTTTAAGCGAGGAATAGAAAATTATCAATTTTCGGTCTTGAGACCCATCGACTATGACCAATTTTCCAATTTGTATTTACTAGAGCGATGTACAATCAGGCCCTGGGTAGTTGAGGAGATTGATAAACGATGTGAGTAATAAAATAATAATAATAATAAAAATATGATGATGGAGCAACCTGAGTAGAAATTTTGTTCCGGCTGCAAAAAGGCCCAGGTCAGGGTTCCTGATTTCATTTTCAGGCCTTGATCGGGATTATTTATCAAGCCCTGATCAGTTTTAAAATGCAATCCCAGAGTTCAACCTGGTCAGGGTGGAAAATCAAGGCTTGATTAGCGTGAAAATTCAAGGCTTGATCAGCG
>OZ023314.1:2351446-2373946 GCA_964007375.1 Ophion obscuratus | reverse complement strand
ACTATAGGGTTTCAGAGAAAATGTCAAGAGAATAAACAGTTGCACGTGTTCATACTGGAGTGGCTAGAAGTTCGTCAGAATTTTTTCTGGACATTTTTTTCACCATTTTTGGTTGGAACTTTGCGCTTCACTTTGGAATTATGGGGTCTAGGACAATATATTTAAAAAATAAATTCGTTCACGATTTTATTTTTAATTAACTACATTTGTTTAGATTTTTAAAAAATCGTTGGAACTCCGAGAACTTTTTTCGATAAAAAAAACTCGTATAGAGGAGGTAAGAGACTTGATTGACTATTTTTTTGCATGAAAAAGCAAGTCCAGGAGTTTAAAGTTCTGTGATGCTGGATTTGTGATAAAGGGTTTAAAAAAAAAACACCTCGTCTTTTGGGGAAAAAATCACGGTAAAAAAAGTTTTTTAAAAATAAATCTGGAAAAATGTCAGCAATTCTAAAGTGAAAAATTACAACTTTTTGTTCTTTTTAATATTTTCTCTGAAATCCGATAGCTCTCGAGGCACGAAAACAAACCGACGACGATTCTCCGAGTTCCACCGATTTTTTCAATCTAAGAAATAGTAATCGACTAAAAATAAAAATGTAAACAAATTTCCGTGGTAACTTCAACTATCTTTATTTCTGAGTCCGCTATCTAACTTTTAGCGCGGTACGAAATTCCGACTACTGCACCCATACTTTTGGCCGGCAGTGTACATAATGGAATTATATAGGTAGTTCCTTATATAATATTGAAATATAATGTAATACATATAATATATAACATAATACACAGTATATTATAATACGATATAACACAAGGAAATACCTACGTAATTTTATTATATATTTATACACAGACGAACACACACACACACTAAAGTCATATATTATATCAGGTTATATTGTGACACATCGCATATAAAATTATGTATCACAATACAACACAACCTAATATAGGGAAATACCAACATAATTTTATTTTATATATGTGTATGTGCGTACGCATTTATAGTGAATTAAGTAGTTATTTCCTGACATTATGGCGTATTATATTGTGATGTATCATATTATAATATGTTATGTATTATATTATATATTTTACTATTTTGTATTATATATCATATCATATTATATATATATATATATATATATATATATATATATATATATATATATATATATTAGGGTGGCCCTTGATATGGGTAAAAAAAACTGATCGCGCCGCCCTCCAAAACAGTTCGAAATAATAAAAAAAAATCTACGCGAAACCCCAGCTATGTCCTTTAAGAGGAAGGGGTGCCAGTAAGCATGAACTTAAATTTAAATATCAATTTTTCTTCATGATTGGAGAAATTTCGGTTTTTTGAATCTAGTTTATTTGTCAATTTTTCACCACGATATTTCTGTGGTTTAAATAAATAAATTCGTACTGAACGAACTATTATCAATATCTTATGTGTACATTTTTTGAATATTATGTTCTTTCCGACCAATCGGATGACTTGTGCGAATAAATAATTTCTTTGTTTTCAATAAAACGAACAAGCTCGCCAAGTTTAAAATGTCCCTATGCATTTTTGCGAAAGTAATTTTCAAATACAAGTTTTATCCACAGCACTGGAAGTCTGATCTCAGTGAAATATTAATATGTTTGTATCTCAGCACGCAAGGAATATTTCTAACATAATTAAAAAAAAAAACAAACAAACGATTCTGGCCAATCCGGAAGTTCGATGTGAATGGTTTATCGTGAATTTATATCCTTCGTACTTAATAGATTTTTCTGACAAGAGATGCAAATTTCAAGTTTGATTTTGATGTCATTACAAGCGTTCGACAGCAGCTAAATCGAACTATTGGTCCAAAATGATAGGATGATAAAACTGAACGCTCATCAAATCTAGTATGGAGGACCTTATTGTTTGATCTGTATATTGAATACCAATATTCAATAGCTTCGGAAAGTAAAAAAAAAATTGACAAATAAACTAGATTTAAAAAATCGAAATTTTTCCAATCATGAAGAAATAGTTGGGGCTTCGCGTAGATTTTTTTTTACCCATATCAAGGGCCACCCTAATATATATATATACATATATATATATATATGGTGTGTGTGTGTGTGTGTGTGTGTGTGTGTGTGTGTGTGTGTGTGTGTGTGTGTGTGTGTGTGTGTGTGTGTGTGTGTGTGTGTGTGTGTGTGTGTGTGTTACATTATATTATAATAAAATATATTATATTACATTATATTGTGTATATTTTTGCTATATTACAAGAATTAAATTTGGTTATGTATCGAACTGAGCGCTACGATTCCGCTCGACGATTTCGTATTCAGCTTAAAATTAAAAAGCTCGATCGCATTCTGCCATTCATTATGCTTCGATGCCCAATACCGTGGCACATTCATCTGGCGTATGCATACGAATCGAACGAACACGTCTTCTTTCGTTAATTACTATTTACTCTTTATTAGTCTAATGTGCAATTTGTGGACTTTTTTTATTGATCCTTCATCACCGAGATAATTGGAAGTACTTTTTTCTCTCTGCTCTCTCTCTCTTTCGCGTAATTCCGACGTAGCGATTATAGCCTCCCCCGTTCGCCCATCCTTCCTTGTTCTGCCCTCTCCCACGAATTGTTTGACACACGCAGGTACACACACACACCCACCCCTACAAGTACCCGGGCAAGTTTCGAGACACGCGACGCACAAAAATTTGAAACATCCCCCGTTGCGTGCGGTGACCTGGGCAGTTTTTTTTTTTTCTTTTTTACTAAACCTTTCTTTCGTTCAATACGACGAAATTTCAAAACTCGCTGAAAACTCTGGAACGGACAATAGCCGTTTTTTTTTCGAATTTCTATTCAGCCCATCTACGCCTCGCGCGTTTCAAGCTTGCAGTATTTTACGCGGTACACGTTGCAGCAAAAAAAAGATGAAAACAGAATTTTTCGCGAAAACGTGCATGATCCGGAGTGAAAAAGTTGCAAAAAAAAACCCAGAAAATAACGAAATTCAAAAAGCTCTTTTTCACGTACGTGTGCGGCGAATCAAGCGTTTCTTTTTTTTCCTCATACGCGGGCTATTTTTCCGCCGAATCTCGCATGAATTCTTTCATAATCGGATTTCGAAACTCGGGGCAAAGTGGATAAGAGGATCGATGGACGTGGGCGTGCAGGGGAGGTTTTTGCGAGCCCGCGGTTTTACAGCTGAGCAACGGGGTGGGGGGGGGGTTCAAATAATCGAAAGAGAGTGAAGAGGAGGGCGCGGCAATAATTGGAACGTACAATGCGTTATTTCGTACCAACAAGTGTGGTTTCATGAATATATATATATATATATATATAGTGGAGATTTTTTTAGCCCATCACATCTGTCCGGGATTTTGGATGTCAGGCTAGATGGGTGGTTTGAAGACAAGCTTCGAAATCGAATGTCTTCAAAATCACCTCTCAAATACAGGGTGTCCCTCTTATCTCTGCCACCCGAAATAACTCGGCAATTATCATCGTCACGAAAAAAATGTCCCAGACAAAAGTTGTACGATGTGAAGGGGGTCATCAAATGCGTCCACTTTTTTTTATTTCCCTGGAGGCGCTGACGCACAGCAATGGTCACCTCCACTTTTTAAAATGGAATGGTGCATTTTTTTCAACCATGTGGTGAAGCACCTCACGCCGCATAACAAACATTTGGGGGTCAAAGTCGTTCAAGGTCATTCAAGGTCAGTATCGATGATGCAAATCTAAAAACTCGAATCACTGCCAAATATTTGATAGTGATCCCAGATACTTCGATTTGTATTTCATTTTAATAGGTGAGCGTGAATGACCTTGAACGACTTTAACCCCCTAATGTTTTTTATGCGGCTTGAGGTGCTCCGCAAGACGGTTAAAAAAAATGCACCATTCCATTTAAAAAAGTGGAGGTGACCTTCGCTGTGCGTCAGCGCCTCCACCGAAATAACAAAAAAAATGGTCGCATTCGATGGCCGCCTTCACATCGTGCAACTTTTGTCTGGACCATTTGTTTGCGACGTCGATAATTACCGAGTTATTTCGGGTGGCAGAGATAAGAGGGACACCCTGTATACCGGGTGTGCCATTTTAATATTACACCTGATTTATCTCGAAAAATACTGCTCCTATCGAGTAGTGAGTATAACAAAAGTTCGAGGCTTCAAAGGGGGGACGTTAAAAAAAATATTGTTCGGTCCAAAATTCAAAATGGCGACGTGAAGATGGCCGATATGTTTTTGTTTTTTAATAGGACCATGCATTTTTTTTCACCGCAAAATGTGTCAGGCTAAAACTAGTAACTTTTGTAGGAAAAGTTTTTTGATAGCGTTGATAATTTTTAGGTTAGAATACCATTTTCTTTTTACTATTTAAGTGCTATCCAGTATGTACCACGAGGAGGTAAAGTCTTTAGCATCCCTAGTGTAATTGTGCGTGTGTGTGTGTGTGGGTGTGAATTTGTTTGCGTTTGTTCGATAACGAAAACAAACCTAAAGAAGCAGTTATCAAACAAAGGAAAGTGTAAGTGTGCGTGTGAGTTGAGTTTGTTTGATAACCCAAACAAACCTAAACAAAGAATTATCATCAAACCCAAATGTAAGTGCGCGTGTGAGTTGGGTTTGTTTGATAACCTAAACAAATCTAAACAAGGCGTTATCAAACGAACTCGAGTGTGACTGTGCGTGTGAGTTTGTTTGGGTTTGTTTCCTAACGGAAGTGACGAGCTGCAGAGACCTAATCCTTGTTTGCGTTTGTTTCCTAACGGAAGTAACGAGCTGCAGAGACCTAATCCTTGTTTGGGTTTGTTTCCTAACGGAAGTGACGAGCTGCAGAGACCTAATCCTTGTTGGGGTTTGTTTGTGTGATCGGACAAACCCAAACAAACTCACAACCACATACACACGCATACTTACGCTAGGAATGTTGGAGACTTCACCTCCTCATCTCGTTGTACATTCTGGATAAACACTAAAAAACAATAAAAAAACGTCTAAAACAATAAAAAAAAATGGTATTCTAACCTAAAAATGATGCACCCTATAAAAAAACTTCTCCTACAACAGTTGTAAGTATTGGCCTGACAAATTCATTGGTAAAAAAAGTTCGTGATCTCATTCAAAAAAAAAATGCCAGCCATCTTACTGTCGCAGTTAAGAAATTTTTACCAAAAACGTTTTTTAACGTCCCCCTTTGAATCCTAAAAGGTTTATTACACCCAATACTTGATCGGAGCAGTATTTTTCGAGATGAATCAAGTGTAAGATAAAAATGGGGCACCCGGTATGTAGGCGAACAAACACGCCGTAGAACAGACTTAAGCCGTGTTTGTTTATTATTACACGTACTGTATACCCTCGCAGCAGGGCGGTTTGCAGAAATAAAGAGAAACGGAATAGGGTTCACGCGCATTCTGGAGTGCCGCTGGGGAGTAGGTCTGGGCGCGCCAGTGCCAGCGAGAACTCAGTAGCAAAACGCTTAGTTACCTAATACTTCTCCCCGACAAACAGACACATACACACACACATAAATATATCGGGAATGGTGAATTTAAAGTCATTCAACTTCGGAGACCGTCCTCACAGTAAATAAATGTCCCCATACTTGACGTTATATAAACCCCATTGTTTTAAAAAAATATCACCTTTGGATAAATGCGAAACATATTTATATACAGGTATTTTCAAGGACCGTTCTGTGCCCAAAACCGAAGAGTCGTTCGAAAAAAAGCAGAGAACGTCTTCAAAACGGCCAGATGTGCTGATAGCCAACGTTACTTATATATAACGGGTTCAAAATGTCCTTTCCCCATATATATACATACATATATATATATATATATATATATATATATATATATATATATATATATATATATATATATATATATATATATATATATATATGTATATGTATATGTATATATGTATATATATATTCCCCATATATCTATATAGGGTATTTCAACTCAGACAACTATTTCCCTCGCCATCGTTGATCATAGAGATTTCCATAGTGGAAAACCTTACGCTGAGTGTATAAAAACCTCCTTTTCGGCAAATTTTTTCGCTCCCCCCCTTGCTCTTCTGCGGGTTCAAAAAAGAGAAATATCCACTCGGGCCATTTGTGGAGTTTTTGAAAAATTCAGATACATTTTCGACCTGTTTTGTGCATTTTTGACCAGAGCTCAACTAGCGCTTCCGATATTGACTAATTTTTTTTCCGGTGAAATGTTGATTTTGGGGCTGCTTATTCGACAGTTTGGAAGTTAGAGGACTACTTCTTCAGTACTGCAAGTGAAAAAAAAACCTTCAAAAATATGGTTCCAGATGAAATTTAATCCTGCCAAGTTTAAAATGTCCCTATGCATTTTTGCGAAAGTAATTTTCAAATACATTTTTTATCCACAGCACTGGAAGTCTGATCTCAGTGAAATATTAATATGTTTGTATCTCAGCACGCAAGGAATATTTCTAACGAAATTAAAAAAAAAAAAACAATTCTGGCCAATCCGGAAGTTCGATGTGAATGGTTTATCGTGAATTTATATCCTTCGTACTTAATAGATTTTTCTGACAAGATGCAAATTTAAAGTTTGATTTTGATGTGATTAAAGGCGTTCGACAGCAGCTAAATCGAACTATTGTTCCAAAATAATAGGATGGTAAAACGGAACGCTCATCAAATCTAGTATGGAGGACCTTATTGTTTGATCTGTATATTGAATGCCAATATACAATAGCTGCGGAAAGTGAAAAAAAAATTGACAAATAAACTAGATTTATAAAATCGAAATTTCTCCAATCATGAAGAAAAATTGATATTTAAATTTAAGTTCATGCTTACAGACACGCCTTCCTCTTAACGGACAGTGCTGGGGCTTCGCGTAGATTTTTTTTTTATTATTTGGAACCGTCTTGGAGGGCGGCGCTATCAATTTTTTTTTTACCCATATCAAGGGCCACTATAATATATATATATATATATATATATATATATATATATATATATATATATATATATATATTAGACTGATTCAAAAAAAAATTTTTTTTCTGGATTCTCGTGCTATTGTTGGGCACTGATAAAACAAAATTTCTCTAAAAAGATGGGCGCGGTCACTCAATTTTTAGAGGTGGCTATCTCGACTTTTTTGTATTTGAATTTTTTTTAACGAACGTATTGCATTTAAACATAGTCATGGCTTCGGATTACGGATATAAATCGGAAAAGTTTTGAGTTTGTTCTTTTACAAACATAACAGAGAAAAACTGACCATACGTCGAAGTGCACACGAAACGATGAAAGAAATTTTCGAACAATGGAAATGTGCTGAAATTCCAACGCGTCGATTGAATAACGCAATCTTGAAATCAATAAAACTCCATCTAGTCTGGAAACAACTTTTAAAAAATCGAGTTAAAAAGAATTTGCCGTCACAAATATCGAAGGAGCGTAAATTTAAGAGAGATTTGGACAAACTGTTCAACGTTGCACATTTTCTTTCTGCCCAAAATGTTAACGAACTTGAGAATGGCTGGGAAGAAATGTAAATGAGTTTGAAGATAATATAAGCGTAGCATTTTGAAAATGTAAATATACGATTTATGAATAAAAGCTTATAATTTAATTTTTCGTAAAAAGTGCAAAATGTTAATGCGTATAAATAAATCTACATGAATAACGAGAGTAGTATAGACGCCATTATTGATCTACCTGGATTTGAATTGTGAATATTGCACCCTTTTCAAATTGTTAGAGTTTATTTTTGTTAGGAAAAAGCTGCTGGATGTGATTTTTATCCGTAATCCGAAGCCATGACTATGCTTAAATGCAATACGTTCGTTAAAAAAATTCAAATACAAAAAAGTCGAGATAGCCACCTCTAAAAATTGAGTGACCGCGCCCATCTTTTTAGAGAAATTTTGTTTTATCAGTGCCCAACAATAGCACGAGAATCCAGAAGGAAATTTTTTTTTTGAATCAGTCCAATATATATATATATATATATATATATATATATATATATATATATATATATATATGTGCGTTGTCTCAGCTCGCCGTAAGGCTCC
The DNA here is from genome assembly GCA_964007375.1 of Ophion obscuratus. Lineage (NCBI taxonomy): Eukaryota > Metazoa > Arthropoda > Insecta > Hymenoptera > Ichneumonidae > Ophion > Ophion obscuratus. The sequence continues at coordinate 2,365,854 of OZ023314.1, read as the reverse complement.
TCTCCGCTGAATCCCATATACTTATATTGGTTATAAATAAATACATATTGGCTTTAGTGAAAAATGCAGAAAACAGGTCTAAAACATATCGAATTTTGTTTCAAATTTCAAAAACGGTTCTGGAGGATTTTTCTATTTTTTTCGCTCACAGAAGGGCTAAGGGTGGAGGAAAAAATTGAAAAAAATTAGGTGTCTTTTCACACCAGGTGTGAGATTTTCCACTATGGAAATCTATAATCAAATATGGTGAAGGAAATAGTTGTCTGAGTTAAGCTGGAATTATATATATATACATATTGGGTTGTCTCAGCTCGCCCTGAGGCTCCTCTTCGCTCGATCCTATATATATATATTCGCATACAGCACTCCGTGACTACTTATTTAGAATATTGCCGGCATACATCTGCATAAATTGAGTGCAGGCCCCCGGCAGCATTCTTGTTTCGCGATCGCGCCCCCGCGACTGTCCCATTATGCATTATATATAGCGACGTTTGAACGCCGCGCGCGTTACAAAGCAAGCAGAAGAGGGAAGGGCGGCACTGCCGTTGCATACGTTTCGACACGGGTATGGAATCCTCGCGCGTATGTACATTCGCCTTCGTCATCGCCTCGACGCTGTGCACCCCGAAGTAATGCACCCATTTTTTTTACGGTTATTCGCAGTGTACACGGGACGCGAGCGCGCGAACAAACACCGCAAGGGTGTCTCGTTGCGTCGGTCCTGCAAGTCCTGCAAGAAAACGCGTGAGGGGGGGGGGGGACAAGCAGCAAGGGTGGATTCTCAATGCTGTTGACGCCTTTGCTGGCGTTTTTGTGTAGAGACAACTGCAGGGTAGCGAATCTTTAGAATATCGGCGTGTCCGTCTGCCTGGCCCAGTCGCGAGAGCCCTTCACTTTCTCGACGTCCGATTTGATTTATTTTCCGACTGTCATTGAACTTTATTTATTTTTTCATTTTACTTGAATTTTACTTATTTTAAAACAATTTAATTGAATTTTATTGAATTTTATTTATTTTCTGTATTTAATTGGATTTTATTTAATTTTATTTACTTTCCGATTTTTATTGAATATAATCGAATTATTATTTATTTGGCGATTTCGATTGAATTACAATTGCATTGTATTTATTTTCTGATTTTCATTGAATTTTATTTATTTTCAATTTTTTAATTGGGTTTTGCGTCACTTTTTATTTGTTTTCCGATTTTAAATAATTTTGATTGAATCCGCTTTATTTTTCGATTTTAATTGAATTTTATTCACTTTTCATTTATCGTCCGATTTTAACCCTTCGACTGCACACTTCCGCCACGAACCTCTGACTGCATATGGGGTCGTTCAGACCCCAGATGTTTTTCTGATCCTTGTATTTCGGTAAATAAGCATTTTTTTTGTAGATACGTTTTTTGTAGCTAATGATTCTTATTTCATGACTCAACATTTCTTTAGAAAACAAAAAAAAAAAAATTGAGTGCCCAAACATTCGTTCAAAGTGGGAGATGCGTTGAAAAATACGCATTTCCACGAAAAAAATCTTTTGTTTTTCTTCAAAATATAAAGAAAAGTCCTTTGAGGTTTTCAAAGAGGGAGGTTTGTAGATACGAAAAAAAGACAGCGTCGACCGTCTTTTTAAAAAGTATATTTTTTCGGAGGTTTCAATTTGAGCATTTTCGGGATAGTGGAAAATGGAAAAAACCGACGACTTCATCGGCAGATTAATTATTGAAAACATATATTTTTTGCATTTTTTTACTTCAATGACTTATTATTATTCACATTTATCGCAATCGACGCATAAGTGCATTCGGTTACCGTTGCACATAGCCCTCCTGCGTAACGGACACTTGCTTTTAGTTTTACGATCGGTATTCTGAATACATAATTTACAGTAGCGCAAAATAAAAAATATCTACGAGTATTTTCTATCCTAACTCACTTAATTTCGCAACAACAAAAAAAAGATTCTCTCTTTCACCGCACTACTGCATAAACGGGGTCGCCTCGACCCCATTTATGACTCATCTTTTTATTCATTTTCCGATCTTAATCAAATTTTTTCAACTTTTTATTTTTTTTCCCGATTTCAATTAAATTTTTTTCAAATTTTATTTATTTTCCCATTTTTATTCTCGCGTGTGCTGCGAATTCGAATGATCTCGTATCACTCGAAAAACCGCGAGCCTAATTAAAAAATCAGTAAACCACCCGAAGACAGATTTTATGCATTTTTTTTTTACGTAAATTCAATAACTTTTTTTTGCCTCGTGCACCAATTTTTTTTGCAACCGCCCCGAAGGAAAAGATGGAATCAATTTTTTATCCGCATCATCCTCGTACACTCGTACCTCTATGCTTAACCGCTTTCTCCGATCGCGATAAAAAATAAATAAAAAAAAAAGCGCAGTGCACAAAAAATGCTAAACCATTTTTTTCCCCTACCGGCTTGGCAGGCGGCGGCGTCCGGGCGGGATAGAGAGTACGGGTGTCCATATCCGCGATGAAAAAGATGCACGAGCGGCTCAGCCGCGCGTGCTTTACACCACGGGGGCCACTCTAGCATCGCGCCTAGCTTCATGCGCCTCCGTGGGATCTCCCTCACAATGGCCGAATACATATTCAAATTGAATTATCCGGGCTACCAGACACGTTGATTCGAAATGATTCGGGGCCGGGATGGCTCGTGTCCCCCGATCCTTCAGAAATGGCTTATCAGCCACTCGCTGTATATATATATATATATATATATATATATATATATATATATATATATATATATATATATATATATATATACACACACACACACACACATATGTATATATATATACATATATACATATACATATATATATATATATATATATATATATATATATATATATGAACCTGAAATTCCCATCAGTCAGAAGGGTACCAAAACAATCGCCCACATATACAGGGTGTATAGTTCAAGTTGGCACGACGAGATATCAGGAGAGGAATGCATTTTAGGAAAAAATAGAATAAATAAAGAATAAAAATGATGGTATCAGATTTTTTTATTTGTTGGCAATAATCAAGATCATTTCAAGGTTAACTTCCGTTTTTCAAATAGCCACCAAATTTTTTTATTTCCGGATAATTTTTTGCGTAACAAAATAGGTAACTTTTTTTTCTTTGACTTTAATCTCTCGAGATACGATGATAATTAAAAAAAAAAATATTTCGTAAATTTTTTATACCGTTTTCTTGAGTATCTATTCGGTTGAATATGCAAAATATCGGAAAAATTCAAGTCAAAGAGAAACAAGTTTTAGACAAAAGTTTTACAGTTTTGATGAAGAAAAATGATGGTATCAGATACTTTTGAATTGGTGGCAATAATCAAGGTTATTTCAAGGTCAACTTCTGTTTTTTCCAATGGCAGCCAAAACATTTCATTTCAGGCTCACTTTTTGTGTAACAAAATAGGTAACTTTTGTCTAAAACTTTTTTCCGTTGTCTTGAATTTCTCGGAATTCTTCAAAAATTTAACAATACATTTAATCGTCGAAAAACAATTTTAGACAAAAGTTTCATAATTTTAACACATAAAAATGATGGTGTTGGATATTTTTTTATTTGCTTACACCAATCAAGGTTACGTCAAGGCCAACTTCCCTTTTTCCAATGGGACCCCGTAGTTTTTATCTCAGAATGCTTTTTCGCGCACCAAGATACGTATAACTTTTGCCTGAACCTTTTTATCTCTTACTATCAATTTCTCAAGATGCGTTACATATTTAACAAAACATTTTGTACTTTATTAGCGGCCTGTTTGGTCGAACATTCGAAGTATCTCGAAAAATTGAAGTCTAAAATATGAAGTTTCAGGCAAAAGTGACTTATTTTGTTACGCAAAAAAATCTTCTGCAATAAAACATATTAGTTCTCATTTTAAAAAAAACTAATCGTGACCTTGAAATAACCTTGAACGTTGCCACCCAATAAAAATGATCGACGTCATTATTTTTCATCCTCAGAATTATGAAATATTGCGCAAACCATTTCTTTTTTTTCAAAAATGCATCCCTTTCGGGATTTTCTCCGTGCCAACTTGAGTGACGCACCTTGTATGTAAATCTATACCTACGCGTTTGTTTTGGTACCCTCCTGACTGATGGAAATTTCAGGTTCAACCAGAAGTTGGTTAAACGCAATTGCTTTGCATACGTACACACACATAGACACACATTGTGTCTGTTACATATATATATATATATATATATATATATATACACATACACACACATAGATATGTATATATATGTGTGTGTGTGTGTGTGTATATATATATATATATATATATATATATATATATATATATATATATATATATATATACACATACACACACATGCATATGCATGTGTGTGTGTTTGTGTGTGTATGCATATCGCGGAAGTTGGCATCATATCCCGCTCTTCGCGTGGGAAGCGCGGGCCTGTGTCCCTTATACCGGGGTCCCCAGCCTTTGTCACAACACCGTGACACTATATACAGGCGAGGCTTATTCTCCATATCGTGTTGTCAGCTGGCTCGTTTCTCTATTAGGGCCGAGTTTCAGGGCTGCTGTTCGGCGCCGGAATTCTCCGCTCGTCCATATATATCGGCCGACGCGAGGGCGCGAGCACAAGATCAATTATTAGCTTTCTTGCACTGACGGCGAGTTTCAATGATATTCCACGATTGTGCCGTATATTAATTGAATCGTCAATATAGTGCGCCCAACCAACCGTCAGTATATGCGCCATTGCGGTATAGTGTATGAGAATACGGCAGGAGGGTGTGTGTGTGTGTGTGTTAAGGGGATCGAAAACCCATTTAAATTAAATGAATGTTTGGCGTGTGAAGAGTCCGTGGTGCGATAGAAGTTATATATATATATATATATTGATATATAGATATATGTGTGTGTGTGTGTAGAGGGTATCAATGAGTACACGGGGTGACCAGCACAAACATATAAAATGAAATAACCGCGGAAAATTATCGGATTGGATAGGATTTTTTTTTCCCGCACCCGACGATATTGTCCTTTTGCGGCAAAAAATTCGATGCTGAATTTGAATTTTTTAATTCCTTTTTTTCTTTTTTTTTTTTTGGGCTCACAACCTTAAGTATTTTCAAATTAATATGCATTTTTTTCTGTTTATCGAAAAAAAAAAATCGTTGCGAAGTTGACTTTTTACATGATTTTTTCGTTTTTTAGTGCTCACGACCTCAAGTATTCCAAAACTAATATACAATTTTTTTTCGACAAATAAATCTGGTTTGGAAACGAATCCATCGAGGAGAAATAGCATTAATAATAATAATAATACTGTGAAATTGTCGAGTAAAAAAACACGGGAATTGGAATCATTTTGGACTTTGAGAATTGGGGGGAATTAAAAAAATCGTCTATTCGAAATATGCATAGAGAAAGGGAGAGTGAGAGGGAGAGAGAGCAAGCGAGAGAAAAGAGAGCTGGTAGATTTCGATAAAGCTCGATCTGGTTTTTTAAAATATTTTATATTGGAGTATTAAATTTTAATAACACAATATGAGGGAGATAGAAGGTTACCAGGTATAAGAATGAGATGTTATTAAAATTTGAATTTTGGGGTTTAAAGTATTTTTACTTTGATACCTCAAATTTAAATGTGAATACCATTGAAGGCCTTAGGCCACAGTAACGGGTATAAAATCATGTGCGAATTTTACAATTTGTTTCGTATGAAAAAGTAATTCACTTATAACATTAATCCACATCTATTTTTATGAATATCAAGCTGTTAGAAAATATATTATTTTTTCGATGTACAAAATGGCCGACTACTCGAAACTTCTCAAAACAGCTTTTTCCAATGAGCGTGACAAATAACTTCAACAATTTTCACTCGATTTACTTCGAATTAAAAAGTTATGTTCCTAATTACATTTCGCAGAGAAGTACGTACGGAATTTCTGATTAATTGAAAACTTTTCATTTTATGAGCAGTTTATGTGCAATGATAATGAAATTTTTCACTGAAAATTCATTTATTAAGTTTGAATATCTACAACTTTTGAATAAAACAATATTTTTTTTAATTCGGCACGTACGTATCTAGGTATTCTAATGTAGATGGGCGAGAATTTTTGTTTTTTGTTCTTGGTAAAAAATTATGGATGCAAAATGTTGAGCCGCGGAGAGCCTAAAAAAAAAGATAACAAAAGAAAATATTAGTAGTGGGCCATTTTGTACATCGAAAAAAATGGTTTTTCAAATATTGTACACAAAATTGTTAAATTCGCACATGATTTTATACCTGTTACTGTGGCCTAAGGCCTTGATATCCGGAGACATTTTCTCCATATTGTGGTATTACAATTTAATACTACAATATGAAGAAAAAAGTTTCTAGATCGAGCTTTGTCGAAATATACCCGACGGGCTCTCTCTCTCTCTCTCTTTCTCTCTCTCTCTCTCTCTCTCTCTCTCTCTCTCTCTCTCTCTCTCTCTCTCTCTCTCTCTCTCTCTAATTAAACTTTTTTAATGGCATTGAAATGTTCTTTGAACTCTTTTTCATTTCATTTTTTTTTGTAGACATTTTTACATATAATAATAATACGTACAATTTTAAAGAGTTCAAAAGTTGCAAATAAAAAAAACTAATACCAGAAAACGAAAACAAAAAAAAGTTTATTTCATATATACAATGCACATTCAGTATGTTTCCCCAAAACTCGACTTGGTTTTTTCTCCTCATTTCGTCTTTCAGGCGTGAAAAAAAAAATTTCGTCTATACGTTCGTATGCACACCTGAATTTTTTCCTGGCTATTTCGTCTCGTTAATTAAATTGGACACTTCATACGTAGGTAAATACTCACATGTATATACTGGGGTATGTATGTAAACGCCCCTATATATATATATATATACGAAGGAAATTTGTGTGTGTTGGGTTTATATATATATCTATATATATAAACCCAACACACACAAATTTCCTTCGTCCTATGTATAGGACGAAGCTGGAGAAGCGCAGGACTAGCCCGATCCTACGACTCGACAGTTATGTATGTGGCATTTTGCTCGACCAGCCGGGCCATATATATATATATATATGTATGTATGTATCTGCATCCCGTCCACATTCCCGGTCAAACGACTGAAATACGAATAAGGTAGAGCGGCGCAATTATTTATGATAAATCGAGTGCTGTCGGGCGGCGTACACTCGCGCGGTGACGTAGCGAAAACGGCGAATCGCGAGCCGCCGTTTGCCGCCGTGTTTCACATCAACGGCAAGCCGAGCGGGACGCAACGATCCCGCATTTTGCTGACGCGGCTGGCTAGCTCATCATACGTAACGGGCAACGTTTACAATCAGCAATGCTGCGGTGCGCAACGTGTAGATACGCGGCGGGGAACAGTGCCAAACGGGACCTATTGCCGATCGAATATTTCACGCTCACGCTTTTGCCACCCCCTTGAACCATCTCACTTTTTCCTCATTGATATGTATATATATATATATATATAGTAAATCGCGATGAGGAACCTCTAAATATTAATATAAAGGGTTAGAATTTGGTCAGCATACAATTATAGTAATTCTCAACTTTTTCAAAAAAAATTTCATCAAAAAAAATTTGGACCAGTCTAATGAATATATATATATATATATATACAGGGTGTCCCAGAACTCAACGTCAAGCCAAAACGGGGTGACAGGATTGATTGTAACCATCATGAGAAAAATCAGAAAAAAAATCTATCCCATGCAGTTTGAAAATTATGGGCATTTAAGAAAAACCTAGAAATTTGGTCAAACTGTAACCATTTTTCGGTTATTGTGAAACAAACCCAAACAAACCCAAGTTTCCTAGAATTAAGACTATTTGTTAAACTATGATTTTAAAATTTTCAAAATTTGTCTACATTGAAAGGCCCTGCTTTATTTTTTTTCTGATTTTTCTCATGATGGTTACAATCAATCTTGTCACCCCGTTTCGGCGTGACGTTGAGTTCTGGGACACCCTATATATATATATATATATATATAAGACTGGCCGAAATTTTTGTTGAAAATGTTGTTGAGAATTACTAAAAATGTGTGCTGACCAAATTCTAGCCGTTTATATTAATATTCAGAGGTCCGTCATCGCGATTTACTATTTCCCATTCATTTAACATGGTAATAGCTTTGTTTGCCGCTTCTCAGTTTCATGACTCGCCTACGGGTACACACATGAAAATGCCCAAAAAAAATTATTTTTACTTTAGGCCATTTAACGCTCTACAAAAAAATTCCTCAGCCTTCATACGATAAATTCATTCGTTCGAATTTTATTCAACGTTAAAGTTGAATTTATGATAAATTTTATGATTTTGTGAGATTATTGGACTTTCACGACGGAATTATTGATTTTTTTTGTTTTTTTTTCTGGTCCTTCTTAAAAAGTTTTGTATCCTTTTCGAATTATTCCCAAGATAGATTCGAAAATTCCTAATAGATTTCAATGTATTGTTACTTAAAAGTACATTAGTACAAAAATCTATTCTTAAACCGAATTCAATTGCTCATAGCATGATAAACAACGATCTAGGGAATAATTTAAAAAGGAGACAATACTTTTTAAGATGAATGAGAAAAAAAACGACAAAAAATCAATAATTTTGTCACAAAAGTCCAAAAATCTCACAAAATCGTGAAATTTATCAGAAATTCAACTGTAATGGTGAATAAAATTTTAACGAGCAAATTTATCTTATGAATGAATTTATCGTATTTTTTGTTTGTAATTGTAATAGCATGAAATAACTTTTGTTGTATTCTGCAATGTATGTTTATTATAAATAAATCATCATTTGATACAATTGGTCTCAAGAAAATGACTCATGAGCTTTCAAAGTCTTAAAAATGCGTAAATGTATGAAAAATGTCAACTTCTAAATTCATTATAAAAAAAAAATTAAAAGCTATTTTGAACTTAGCTTTGTTTTAAAAAGTTCTCTGTCAGATGTTCGAATTGGCTTGTATGAAAATTCAGCATAAGATCTTTTTTCATAAAGTTTCCTCAACACTTAAGGTTATATCAAAAAGACTTTTCCAGATTAAACAAATAACCAAGAGTATTTTTTAATAAACCAGGCCAAAGAAAGTTATCATTTGTAGAAATCATAACTTCTAGGGGTTCGAAAGTGAATAAATATGATTTGTTAAAAAAAATTATTTATTTTCTGCGCCTTGAAAACAAAAGAAAAAAAAACATTGAAAATGAGTTGGAAAATTAAGAAATATAATTTTCGTGAAAAAAAATGAAGTCATGAACTTCTACGTCACGAAACAAAGAAAATAAAATAGAAAATGGCTTGGACAATGAATCAATAAGAATTTATTGATTATATGAATATCATAATAATGACTAAAATAATTGCATCATATTGATATTCCTGCACCCTCTATTAAATTATATTTACATGGAAATTCGCGAGGTCGATGCAATAAAAGTCCGGCTATGTAAAAAAAAATTCTCGCGAGAAGCGAGCCCTATAGGTGAATTTTATAAAATGCCGCGAGCTATTTGTAAATATTTTTCTAATTCAACCATTCAAATAAAACATTTTCTACGTATCGAAAAAAGGAAAATAAAATGTTTGGGAAATGCGTTTAACCCTTCGTTGGCACATGTCAATTTGACCCAGATACGACCATCCACCTGCCATTAACAAGCCTTCTGTGGATTTTCATCTAAAAAAATCAGGGATACACTTTAAACATTTCTTAATATGTCTGGATAATTACAATTCGAAAAGTATCAAATTAAATTGTTGTAAAAAATTATTGAAAACTCAATTTTGTGGGCATTTTATTACAAATCCGTCCGAGTCAAAATGACCCAGGGTGCCAACGTAGATAATATACCAAAATATCAAAATCGATAAATATGACGTATTACCAGGATGAATTTATTGATTTTTTTAAAAATAGCATGAATCAAAGCACGTCATCACACTTATATATATGAATTTTAAAAAATACATCTATACATTTACATATATATATACACACATATATAGATACGTCAAGTGTAACATTATATTGTCTATTATAAATAAATTATCTGACATCTATATCATTTAATATTATATTGTTAAATATAATAAATAATACAATTTCACACCGTACACATATATCTCTTTCTACCCCTTCTCTCTCTTTCTCTCTCTCCCTCGCTCGCCCCAGCCCACATCGATAGCCATCGATATACCCTCGAATTTCGATTAAAATCAAACGAGCCCCCCACACCACCGCTATACCGCGCGCAAACGTCCGCCGCATGCGAAATGCGGTGGCGATCGCGCGTCAAGGAAAATCGTTCTCATATGCACGATACGCACGCGGGCTGCACAAACGCTACGAACCCCGTTCGATCTGGAAAATAAAAGGCTAGAGTGAACACAGCGTGAGTGCGGAAGCGCGAGTGAGGGAAAATGAAAATAAAAAATAAAAATTTCAAACCACCCTGGCTCATTATCAAACGTATAATATTCTCCGGTAAAGCAAATGAGCTTGCGGTATAAATTTCTTCTCGATATTACGTCGCACTATAGAGGACGAGGCATGTGAACGTAAAATGTCAGGCCCGTTTCAATTATCGGATTGTTCTCGATACGGGAATAGAAAGGATAAATTTAATAGTATTTCGTCCTGACCCCGGTATAACTACTCGTATTAAGAATGTGTAAAAATAATTTCTTCAAACCTTACAAATATAATATACAGGGTGTGCCTCTAATCTCTGGCACCCGAAAGAACTCGGTAATTATCGACGTCACAAAAAAATGTTCCAGACAAAAGTTGTACGGTGTGAAAAGGGCCATCAAATACGACCAATTTTTTTTATTTCTGTTGACCCACAGTGAAGATCACCTCCACGTTTTTAAATGGAATGGTACAGTTTTTTCCAGCTACCTTGTGGAGCACCTCAATCTGCATAAAAAACATTCAGGGGTTTAAGTCGTTCAAGGTCATTCAAGGTCACCTATTTAGATTTGTATCATCGATACTGACCTTGAATGACCTTGAACGACTTTGACTCTCTGAAGATTGTTATGCGGCTTGAGGTGCTCCATAAGATGGTTGAAAGAAAAGTACCATTCCATTTCAAAAAGTGGAGGTGACCTTCACTGTGCGTCAGCGCTTCCACCGAAATAAAAAAAAATTGGTCGCGTTTAATGGTCCCCTTTACACCGTACAACTTTTGTCTGAAACATTTTTCTGCGATGTCGATAATTACCGAGTTATTTCGGGTGCCAGAGATACGAGGGACACCCTGTATATGTACACACCCTTGGCCAAAAGTATAAAGCAGCCTGTAATTTTTCTATCCGGACAAAAAATCGAATATCTCGGCGAAAAAAAATCGTAAACCAATTTGCCAATCGGAGTTTCGAAGAAAATAAAACCAGCTTCATTTTGCTTTTTTATTTCCATTTTTGTGATTTTTTTGTACCCGGTACGTTTGAAAATGCCGGTTTTTCATGATTTTCGCACTTTGCAGAATGGCGTGCTGGACTCAGAAAAAATTGTAATCTCACGATTTAGTGGTAAGATCTTTGAAAAGAGAACCGTTGGCTATAGTTTCGATTTTTTTTAAATGCGATTTTTTTTTCGCGGAGTAATTTAGTTTTTTTCTCGAAAAAAAACGGCAGGTTTCCGAAAAGCCGGCATCGTGCCACGTAACTTGAAAACCATGGGGTTTGGAATATTTAGTCTAAGTTGTATTTTGTAAGTTTGGAGTCACTAAACTTTTTTTAGATTGTTTTTTCCAAAATTTCTTCGTATCGCTAGTTTTGGTTGATAGTCGACGATTTGTCTAATTAATTTATTGCCGTTACTTTGAAACGAAGATGTTTTAATGAAAACATCAAGAGGAGAAAAGATACATTATTTAATTTGAAGGTCGTACGAATCAAATGACGTTCTGAGCTTATATGGAGTTAAACGAATGAAAACTGACGGTCAGTCAAGTCGAAGATGATCGGAAAAATAAAGTAACCACTCTTCGGCAGAATCAAATATTAGTGAGAAGTGCTTCTAAAATATATATATATATACACACATATATATGTACACATACATACATACATACATACATACATACATATATATATATATATATATATATATATATATATATATATATATATTTATATATATATATATATATATATATATATATATATATATATATATATATATATATATATATATATATATATGGTTGCCCGAAAAGCGACGTCCGAAAGTAAAATCTCGATGCCTTGCATCAGTACCTATCCCCATCGCCCTCACGTATGGTCTAAGATCTTTTTATTCCTTTCGAGAAAAAAGGCGTTTTTAATTTTGTTTTTTATATCCACATTCCTCGCGTTTTTTTTACCTCTTGTATCGTCACGAAGTGCACTGTTAAGCAATAAATAAATGGCCAACTGAACACTAACGTTGATGCCTCATATTTTGATCAAAAGTTGAGAAAACAGCTTTGAGAGGATCAGTCTTAATCAGATTAAGGATCAGTTGAGATGATAAAAAAATACTTATACTAGTCTGAATGACAACCAATTGCTTTAAAGAACTTCCAACGAGGAACATCACTTGAGTGTCCATCTTCGATTTTGTGGGAACTCATATATGAGCGATTCTCCGTCAATTCAGCCACTTTTTTTGACCATCTCAGATCTGCCCCATAATTGGTTATATCAAAGTATTACTAAAGGCATTCTATGTGAATTTTTTCAGATTTTTTTAATACAACATTTTAGAAAATGCCGTTTTTTTCCAAATGAATATATCTCGGAAACTAGAAGTAACTGGAAAAAAATGTCTATACATAAAAGTTGTAGTTTTGTGTTAGCTTTCGAGCGAACGACTTGAAATCATTTTTACGTTGTGGTAACGCTGATTTCTTGCCAAAACAGGGGGAAACTATTTTCTTACTTAAAAACGGCCATTTTTTGTTGCTGAAAAAATTACAGAGTCTTTCAGTATATCTGACGATATCGCAAAAAAATCGTGAGAGTGGCACGGATCGAGCTTCTAGGGTAAAAAATGAAAGCACACAAATTAATTTTTTTATACCGGAACCTCGATCCATGCCACTCTGGCGATTTTTTTGCGATATCGTCAGACATACTGGAAGACTCTGTAATTTTTCAGCAAAAAAATGGCCGTTTTGTAATAAAAAAAATAATTTCTCCCTTTTTTGGTAAAAAAATCAGCGTTACCGGAACGTAAAAATTACTTCAAATATTCCGCTCGAAAGCTAACATAAAAATACAACTTTTATGTGCAGACATTTTTCTTCAGTAACTTCAAGTTTCCGAGATATAAACAAACAAAAAATACGTGCCTCAAAAAAATACTTTTCAGTATTTTATTACATATATGCCTTTTAACAAAATCAAAGGCGGACACTTAAGCGTTGATCCTTGTAAGTACCTATAATCGCATCGAAAAAAAATAAATCAATGCCATGCTACAGAAAAACTCGAACGAAAAGTTAAAAATATTCGACGATCTTTTTTACTTATCCAGAAGAAATCATTTTCAATTTTTTTTCCAATATTCTAGGTAGCATAGATTTTATTTATTTTTATTCGAAGTTTTTCGAAGCAACGGAAGTCATTCACCCCAGTATCGCTATTTTGTCACATCATCTGTACTTTAGTTACTCATACCCTGAAACCTATTTTTCAAACTTTTGATTAAAATCTACGCCATCAAGATTAGTGTTCAGTTGGCCATTTATTTATTGCTTTACAGTGCACTCCGTAACGATAACACAATAAACGAAACATCGCGAGGAAAGTACACACGCAAGAGAGAAAAATAAAAAACGCTTTTTTTTCGAAAAGTAAAAAAAGATCGTCGAACATATATGGAGCTGATTCGTATAGATATATTGGTACGAGGCATCTAGATTTTCCTTTTGGACGTCACTTTTCTGACCTCCCTGTATATAGACTTGAATAAAATATTATCATACACGTTTCGTACGAATACCAATTACAAGGAACGAGTTTTTACGGAGAAAAGGTACGAGAATGTCCACAATGTTTCACATTTAAAGCGGCCGCTTCATAATCCCGCGATGAGATTAACGCATGCCTCCATATATGTGTATGTATGTATATATGTATGTATGTATGTATGTATGTGTGTATATATATATGTCTCCCCAAGCAAAACGGACAAATATTGCATTATAAAATTCCTCATGCCCTTTGCATTGAAATTAAATGAACTTATCAAGTATTGTTGGATTCGATAATTAAATAGCTTGACCCCGGGGGGCGCCGAGTGTATTTGCGCACCCGGCATATTTCGCCCCGGGCTATGTATGGCTC
>OZ023314.1:2305442-2351246 GCA_964007375.1 Ophion obscuratus | reverse complement strand
GGAGACACCTCGCACGCCTCACCTGGCGCATTCAGAAATATAGGATTCCGTTTGAAAAAATTAAGTCGACCTTCGTGTGACCTCGGCGCTTTTGTGTGGGAAAAATCCACTTGGACTGGATGATGTGGTCCTTGAAACCATTCAACTTTTGTCTAAAACATTTTTTCGTATCGTCAAGCGTTTCCAAGATATTCGAGTGAGTCGGCTTGAACGGGACACCCTGTATACTTTGGCCTCGCTCTCCATCACTTGTCCAAACAAATATCTCGAGAAATATGCGAGATACGAACAAAAGTGTTAGACAAAAGTTGCAAGATTTTTGGAGGAGAAGAACATGGCGATGTTGAACGATCCATAGGTGATGTTTTTCATGGTTGTTTTAAGGTCGATTTCATTTAATACCCTTCACTCTCTGTATCTCGAAAAGAAACGATGGGGTACAAAAACTTTGCCTACAAAAGTTGCTCGTTTTTTTCCATCGAATGAGGTGCTCCGAAGCAAAATGTAAGTCTTTATTGAAAAAATTAAGGTGACCTTCAAATAACCTTGAAAGGCGCTGCCTGCGACTTTTTTGAGGTGACGATATTGCGTCCCATTCGGAACCCTATAACTTTTGCTCGAAACGTTTTTTCGTATCTTCCATATTTTTCGAGATATTCGTCAGAAATCATTGAAATACGCCACCCGGTATATGCGGTTACGTACACAGAAGCACGTGTCTATCTTGTTCTGCAGGATCTCGCTAGCCTTCTTTCTCACTCACGTCTCCAAACGCCGGATGCGTTGCAATTATTTCCGTCCTGTTTGTCGTTTGTCCCGCGGCCTGGAGCCTCCGCTATATATTTCTACATGCACATACATACCCTTGTGCAAATGCTCGGCCTGTTACAGCGGTCCGATTGTATTCACTGCCTCTCTCTCTCTCTCTCTCTCTCTCTCTCTCTCTCTCTCTCTCTCTCTCTCTCTCTCTGCATTTTTTCGTGTCGTTCACTCGAGTCCTTCCCATCCTTTGAATCAACGCGGGCGGTCAGAACAATTTGATTTCATCCTGCACGATCGTCACGTTAACGCGTAGCAAAGGACGGCAAAGAACGGTTCCCGGCTGAACGTATATCGATATAGTGGGAAACCGGGAAAGGATGGAAGAGTAGGAAAACGGGTCATCGTGTTTGTTAAACAACAATACGTCACATAACCTGATAATTGTCAATATTTGACACGTAAAATTTGCTGTACAGTATCCCAGATACTACGGCTGAAATTTAATCCTCCGTTCGTCCTCCGAGTGGCCCGGAGCCAATACTTGGATGGGTGACCGCCCAGCTGCAGCTGGCGAGCTGTAATACCAACAGGGACTCCAGTTTTGCCTTCCGGATGGCGACCGACAACCAGGGACTCGGTTGAAATTTAGCCGTCTGCGTGTGGTCCGGGGTTTCAGCAATTTCCCTGTACCCCTCGCGCAAACGCGATGCCGTGTCGGTGAAAATGAGCGGGCTGGAGGAGGGTTCGTGGAGGTCAGTGAGGATTTGGAAACGGCGAAGTGTCGGGGCTCACGAAGAAACATTGGAAATCAAATAAAGATTCAGAAATGTCAAGTTTTCGATTTTTTAAATTCAAGAACTTGGATGTGGCAAATGGAAGGGGAAAGTCACTGGCACACACGTGTGGAGAAGATCAAATGACGTCAGTGGACAGACCTATATATACGTGTGAACCGTGTATTTCGATACACGCTAAATTAAATGTCGCCCTTCATACTGGGTCGAATCCTTGCCCTATACTACACTGTGTGATTTTCGTATACGCTGCTACTCAAAAGTTTGGATACACCCGTCGATATTTCTTGCCGCACTAAAAGTTACATAGATTCGTCAAAAAAAAAGATAACCCAAGTTACCGAACGGCGTTTTGAGGGGAACAAATTTAACTTCGTTTTGCTTTTTTGAAATATTTTTTATGGTTTTTTTTTCGACCCGGTACGTGACCTTTTGTACATGACTGTTTTTCGGCTTCTTTTCGACCATCGAGAATTAGGCGCATGACTTATGGAAAAAAATGTTGTCATGTTTATCCATGATAAACTTAAACGGGGTAGCAGGAGCTCCATTTTTGTTTTTAAACAATTTCGTACGATTTTTTTTCGCAATATTGTTTTATTTTTGGATAAAAAAGACAAATTTTGGAAAATGCACCGCAACTCAAGAAGTATAGTGTTGAAGGAGCTTGGAGCGTTAGCCACAATCCAAGGTTAAATTTAATTTAAAAAAAATACATGTTATCGTTTACACTATACTAAGTCTTTACGAATTTTTTGAACTTTTTTCACCACCATACACCAGAGATAAAAAATAGTTTAACGTATGTAATTTAACGTGCGGTTAAATGGGCAAGACTTTCACACTAAAGGTTATGTAATTTTTATTGTTATTTAGCACCAAGATAAACCATTTCTAACAACGGATTAACGCAAATTGAATCTTCGTGAACATTTAGAAAAAAAAGTCCTCATCTTGCCCTTCGTAAACCATGGGCCATTAATCTCGTGATGTAAATATGAATAGGCATAATTATGAATTACTCAAAATTGCATTGTGGATTGTATGAAACATTCGTTGCCGTAGTTTTTTCATAATAATCATCGATAATATTATGATTTTTCAAGTTGGTAGTAACACAAAAGTTTTTCTAATTTACGTAATAAAAATGTTAAAATGCATAATTTTGCCCTTTAATTATATATTTAAAAAAATTCGCATATATAGAATAAATCTGTACCTCGTATGCATTCTTTGAGGTTCATTGAAAAAAAAAATGAGTAAACCGTCATTTGACTGAACTGAATCGCTCCAACCTCCTTAAGAGGGAGTGCGAAAGATGTAAAAGTTGCGTAAGTTTATACTGGATAGTCTGGATTTTTTGCAAAATTTTCCTCTGAATTTTTTTTTTTAATTATTTTGGCTCGAAACTCTGATGAGTCTCTGATGAGACTCGAAAAGTATGGCGTTTATAACCAAATATCAAGAGGAGAAACTTTTTTTACTTTTCGATTTTAAATTCGCTTAAATTTTTTCCGATTTTTTTCTTAAATTTTTTGGCCGAACCTCGGAGAATCGTCCGAACAATTGATCGGCGTATCTCAAAAAACGATTGAGTTAGTGACAAAATATCAGGAGGGGAAAATGTTGCACCGTTGTGTTTTGAATACGTCAAAAAATATTTAGAGAGCGCTCAAGCCCCCAAAAAATTCGAATTTTCATTAAAAAATCGCTTTTTTTCGTCCACTTCTCACCCATGAATTTGACGCTTTATAATTTTTAAATTAACCTCGCGAAAGCTCTAGCCGACCAATCAATATTTAGTGGTCGCTCAAGAGCTTCGAAGTTTCCAGTTTCGCCAATTTGTTTTTACTCTTCTCACTCGTAAATTTTACGCTTCATAAAATTTTCAAAACAATAAATTCTTTTTACTTTAGAAACTGATTTTTCACATTTACCTCACTCTTCCAACCCAAGAATTATAATCGTTGCTCTCATAAAATAATTCTTCAAAGCTCTTGTCCGTAAACAAAATGATAGGTCGTTTTATTCGTAAAACCGAAATGACAGCTGTTTTCCGCGCATCGTAATGCGCCTCACAGTTGCTCTCGTCAAACTGGGGACCAATCGTAGCTGTACTACTGTGACGAGCGACGCCATAATATAATATACATAATAACATGTATCCTCTAATTGGTGTTTGTTACGAATTATTATAATAAATTATTCATAAAATGTAACACTTTGCTGTTTATTTTGTTTTTATGCTACAAAGAATTATAGCGCATACGAGATTTGTTTTTTTGGCAGAAATTGTAAATTTCGAAAAGCTTGAGCGACCACTAAATATTCCATTGGCCGGGTAGAGCTTTCGCGAGGTTAATTTTCAAATTAAAAAGCGTAAATCTCGTGGGTGAGAAGTGGACGAAATAAAATTCCTTTTTAAATGAAACTTTGAATTTTTCGCAGGCTTCAGCGACCTCTAAATATTTTTTGACCGCTCACAGCTTTCGCGACCATTTTTTTTCTAAAGAAGATAACTGGATGTTGAGAAGAAGGAAAAAAAATGAGCTCAAATGCCATAGCCGGGTAAGTAGGGAAAAATTTCCCCCGCATTTTTTCCAGCGAAATTTGGAGTATATTCTGAGATAAAAAAAAAACAAATTTTCTGAAAATTTCATGCCCGTCAACGCAATGGTTTTAGAAAAATGATTTTTTTTAATATAAAAAAAAAATTCCGGAAACGATACAGTGTATCGATTTGATTTTTTTTGGTACTTGTTCCGATCAAACGTATTGTGAAATAAAATTATAGAACATTTTGCGAAAGATTAAGGTTTGAAAAAAAAATAATGTTCCTTGTTTTATTATTTTTTACTATAATCCACTTGGGGTACAATAGCGAAAATTTTTCATATAATCTATGGGCACCTTATTAGATTGTATAATTTTTTCCAAAATAATCGGTTTGGTACGCCATAGTGAAAAAAAAGAAACACACTTTATTGATATATTTTCGTTATATAGATATATAACTAAAATATATCAATAAAGTCTGATATGTGACTAAATGATCGGCTTGGTACGCCACAGTGAAAAAAAAAGAAACACGCTTTATTGATATATTTTAGTTATATAGATATATAACTAAAATATATCAATAAAGTCTGTTTCTTTTTTTTCAATGTGGCGTACCAAACCGATCATTTTGAAAAAATTGTATAATCTAATAAGGTGCCCAAAGATTATATGAAAAAAATTTCGTTATTGTACCCCAAGTGGATTATAGTAAAAAAAAATAAAACAAGGAACATTATTTTTTTTTAAACCTTAATCTTTCGCAAGATGTTCTATAATTTTATTTCGTAACACGTTTTATCGTAACAAGTAACAAAAAAGATCAAATCGATCCACTGAAGCCTTCCGGAATTTTTTTTTTATTAAAAAAAATTCATTTTTCTAAAACCATTGCGTTGACGGGGATGAAATTTTCCGAAAATTTGTTTTTTTTTATACCTCAGAATATACTCCAAATTTCGCTGAAAAAAATGCGGGGGTAATTTTTCCCTACTTACCCGGCTATGGACTTTGTGGCGCCCTAATATATACATACGTTTCCCGCTGATCATCCGGAGTTTCGTCGACGGTCATATAGTGTCGATCCCGTCCGCCGAAATACCTCCAAGCTTTTTAATTCGTGCGATAAATAATAATGGATCGAGTATGTATGGGTGGAAGTTGGGGCTCGCAGGTGCGGTTGATCCGTCGAACGGTGCTGAGCGGTTGGGACGAGGGAAAGGGGGGAGAGCACTTCGCGTAAGTATTCTATATTCCGTAGTACTTTGGTGGATGAATCACCGGCCGATAATCGCCCGTTGTAATGTGGAACGAGTGCGCCCCCGAGAGATACCATGAGAGCTCATATGGGACTGGTCGGAGGGAATAACCCCCCTCCCCCCCTCCCTCGATGCTCACCTTGTACGCGCTCATTTTCGGACCATGCTTTTCATTTAATCCGAAAATCCCATTGGCGGTCACCCGTTGCATTTTCCACTTGCTCGCTTCGGCAAATATATCCTCTGTGCGACAAAAGGCCGTATGTCGGGTGGGGTTTCCAGCGAAACAGTAAATACCGCGTCCGCGTGTCTCTCGTATTAATAAATACCGGCCCGTTTACAAATTTTCATTATAATTAATTACACGTATACTACGATCATTAACATTTTCCCGCAAACGTATCCTCGTTTCCCGATTGCACTTCTCTCACTTGTCTTCGATATTGGTGGGTCATCAGGTGACCCACACAGATATATATATATATATATATATATATATATATATATATATATATATTAGACTGATTCAAAAAAAAAAATATTTTTTTTTCCTTCTGGATTCTCGTGCTATTGTTGGGCACTAACAAAAGAAAATTTCTCTAAAAAAATGGGCGCGGTCACTGAATTTTTAGAGGTGGCTATCTCGACTTTTTTGTATTTGAATTTTTTTTAACGAACGTATTGCATTTAAGCATAGTCATGGCTTCGGATTACGGATAAAAATCGGAAAAGTTTTGAGTTTGTTCTTTTACAAACATAACAGAGAAAAACTGACCATACGTCGAAGTGCACACGAAACGATGAAAGAAGTTTTCGAACAATGGAAATGTGCTGAAATTCCAACGCGTCGATTGAATAACGCAATCTCGAAATCAATAAAACTCCATCTAGTCTTGAAAAAACTTTTAAAAAATCGGGTTAAAAAGAATTTGCCGTCACAAATATCGAAGGAGCGTAAATTTAAGAGAGATTTGGACAAACTGTTCAACGTTGCACATTTTCGTTCTGCCCAAAATGTTAACGAACTTGAGAATGGCTGGGAAGAAATGTAAATGAGTTTGAAGATAAAAAGCGTAGCATTTTGAAAATGTAAATATACGATTTATGAATAAAAGCTTATAATTTAATTTTTCGTAAAAAGTGCGAAATGTTAATGCGTATAAATAAATCTACATGAATAACGATAGTAGTATAGACGCCATTATTGATCTACCTGGATTTGAATTGTGAATATTGCAATCTTTTCAAATTGTTAGAGTTTATTTTTGTTACGAAAAAGCTGCTGGATGTGATTTTTATCCGTAATCCGAAGCCATGACTATGCTTAAATGCAATACGTTCGTAAAAAAAATTCAAATACAAAAAAGTCGAGATAGCCACCACTAAAAATTAAGTGACCGCGCCCATCTTTTTAGAGAAATTTTGTTTTATCAGTGCCCAACAATAGCACGATAATCCAGAAGGGAATTTTTTTTGTGAATCAGTCTAATATATATATATATATAGAAAACAATTTTACGTAATTAAAAAATCAACGGGTCTCCGGTCTCTCTTTAATCATATATATATATATATATATATGATTGAAGAGCAGGAGACCCGTTGATTTCTTAATTACGTAAAATTGTCTTCAAGACGACCAAAGCACGACATTGAAGTTTGTACCGTCGGAACGCCACGATATTTATAAATTCCTTCATTCATATAACTATACACAAATTTTTTTTCACATCGAGATTGTAAATGCACAAATTGCATTAAAGCACAAGTGGGCAAAAGAATTTGCCTCGTTGAGGGGTCTTCTCACTTCAGACGCTAAAGAAGGCAAATGTCATGACTTTTTTCATAGGTTTATATTATAGATATTGATATAAAAGTTGTTACACTTAATAAATACATTTTTTTTAAATATTTAAGTCACTATTTATAGACGAAAATGGTAGTTGAAAAAATGTCCTAAAAAATCGTAGATCTGCGCTGTTGATGAAGTCTTGAATATGTGGATCATGCGAAACAAAAAAAAATCAAACGGTTTTGGATTCAGTATGTTAATGGCTATAGTGCATATCATACGATTTTTTATATATGCAAAAATAACAAATTGGCGCACATGGTTCCAAAAAAAAACGTGTTTTTTTTCACCGTTTTTGACAAAAAAAATAGTAAATATCAAAATTTAAAAAATCCTTGATGCGCTATAGCTATTGTTGTAAAGAATATGTGGTTAAAATGTCATAAGGATCGGTTCGAAAAAACGTTGTTTTGAGAAAAAACGCGTTTAAAGTTGGTTTGGGTTACATAAATACATAAAAAATATTTTTTTTTCAATGTATTTCGAAAGTGTATTAATCGTAGTAACAACTTTCGTAACAACTTTTATATCAATATCTATAATATAAGGCTATCGAAAAAATTCATGAAAATATCCTTTTGTTAGCGTCTAAAGTGAGAAGACCCCTTAAAATCCACCAGAAGCCTCGAGTGAGATTGATACCGGCATGATCGAAATTAGCTTTACCCTTTTGGGTATCGGCTAATCGGCGAGTATGAAAATATAAATCGTCAGGCAAAATAAAAAATCTCTCGTGCGAAGTTGAACCGATGAACATCTCGGGCGACCGAGCGAGCTTTCCCGAATATAGTGACGTGTCTGATGTGCGATTCGTTCGGTTGTTTCTCTGTCGACAGGTCCGCCGAAGATACTCGTGAGGCCGCGCTCGCAGCAGGTGAAGGCCGGCGGGATCGCAAGTTTCTACTGCAGTGCACACGGAGCCCCGACACCGCAGATACATTGGCGCAAAAACGGCAAGAAATTCTCCTGTAAGTTATCTCGCGCGTAGCCACGAGCGCGGAGCAATCTGTGACGCTCGATTCCCGTCGCGAAACTTTTCACGATCTGCTGGATATACAGGGTGTCCCATTTGCGAGAAGAAACTCGAATATCCCCGAACCGGTTGATGAGAGGAAATAATGTTTCGGACAAAAAATCCTTTTTCGTGAATTTTTTTAAAGAAAACTACAAAACTTTTTTAATCGATCAATATACCATCTTAAAGAACACATCTTGAAGAACTTTCAGTAATTTTTTTGTTGAAAAATATTACATTGTTTAGTGGCAAATGGCCGTCAATGAAATAATGCTTTTATATACACGGTTTGCGGTGACCAACATTGCGGCGAAGTGGATCATCTGAAAAAAAAAATGCGGATGGATTTAGTCAAGTATAAGTATAAACTAGTCTTTAATCGAAGGATTTTAAAAAATATTCATTTTTCACAAAATGGCGGACAGTCAAAGTTAATGGTTCGATTTTAACGAAAAAAAACGGCCGTTTTTTGGCTATAAAACGGCCATTTTTTTCGAAAAAAAAAATCAAACGATTAAAGACTACATTTTTATGTATTAAATAAGCCTGCAAAATTTCAAGAAGATCGGTTCATTAGTGTTCGAGTAATCTTGGTCACCGACTTCAGAAATACCATTTTGAGAAAAACGCGTTTAAAGTTTCAATTAGCCGGTCGTTTACACAACGGATTCTTCTCTTTCAACGCTCATCTTTCGACTTCTCAGTCAATTTTGTTCGGATCGACTTGAAATTTTCCAGGACATATTCTCACATACTAATACTTCAAAAAAATGCAATAAAAAAAATCGATTTTTTCAAAATCGCAAGTGGGGGTAACCCCTTAAGGGGTCTTTTCGCTTAAAGCGTTAGAAAAAGGCTGTTCATCCTTTTTTTTGACCAGTTTATATTATAGATATTGAGATAAAAGTTGTTACACTTAACAAATACACTTTCGAAATGCATTTAAAAAAAAATGTTATGTTTTATGTAACCCAAACAACTTTAATTATCTGACGATTTTTCAGGCAAATTTTTGGAAAGTGAAACATTTCAGATAATTGTTAATAACAAATGAAGTAAGCAATTAAAAAGAAATCCTACGTACTTCCATAGACAATGTATTATTCAAGATATATTCAACATTTCAAGTGAATCGGGTGAAAATTGTCCGAGTTATGGTTCCGGCCAACTTAAAAAATGCAGTTTTGACATAAACGCTGCACAGCCGCTATTTTAAAATTAATCGCTTAAAAAAAATTATTGTATACAGTCATTAATATGTATGATGAAGACCCTTTTTTGTAATCTCGATTTATTTTCTAGTTCTTCTGAGAAAAAAAATGCCCAAAAAGCCTATTTTTTCGGCCTTTAGAGTGGCCTAACCCCTTAAACGTGTTTTTATCGAAGCAACGTTTTTCAACGGCTTGTTGGTAAAATAGTCGAAACTACTGAACCGATCCTTATGAAGTTTTAACCACATATTCTTTACAACTATAGCTATAGCGCATATCAAGGACTTTTTATATTTTGATATTTACTTTTTTTTGCCAAAAATGGTGAAAAAACACTTTTTTTTTTCCAAAAAATGTCCGTATTAAGTGTAACAACTTTTATATCAATATCTATAATATAAACCTGACGAAAAAATAATAATGAAAATAACCTTTTTTAGCGTCTAAAGTGAGAAGACCCCTTAAATGGTTTCGGGGACGCGCGATCTCGTGTAATCCATTTTTTTTCTATAGGGACGCGTAGAGGACGTACTTCGCGCGTCGGTCAAGTGTGCTTTTTTAAACGGAATCATATATTTTTATGGAGCTTATTATTCTTTATGTAAAAATACTGCATCGATTAATGTGTCATAGTGGATATGCTTTTATTTCGAAAAACAACAAAGTTGACCTTCGTGTGACCTCTACGTGTCCTTGTAGCGAAACATTACTTACACCCGATAACGTGGCTCCTGGAATCATTCAACTTTTGTCCGAGGTATTTTTTAGTCCCATCAACAGTTTCGAGGATATTCGGGTCGGTTGGAATGGGACACCCTGTATACGTGTCGACCGGGTGTCCCATTCCAACCGACCCTTACTCACATTTGAATATACATCGTGAGTCACAACTATTAGGATTTTTATTGTGAGCATATAGGATGTTTGGCGAGCCTTGTTGACAAACGTCGTGCGACAAAAATTGACCGAGATATTCCCGTTCAAAGTCCACATCACGCTTGGAACATGCACAAGTGATCTCTTACTTTTTAACATTTTTTTCGTCGCTAAAAAATAACGTACACGAAGACTGGCTTTGAAAATCGATAACACAATTGAATAATTTTCGTCTATTATTTAAAACCCGACGGAAAAATCAATTTGTGCACGAGCAACTACTGTACCATTGTGTGCTCAGCGTCGAGCTCAGCACGGGAATATCTCGGCCAATTTTCGTCGCAGGATATTTAAAAAAAAAGCGTTTTGCTCGTAACGACACACCCCATATGCCCGCTAACCCTAACAGCTGTTAATCACCCGGTATGTAATATATAATCGCACAATACAATTAATTGATCGTGTGCAATTATGTCTGTTTTTCCCCGCAAAAAAAAAGCATTGCAGTCGCGATACATGACGCAAACGTATACAAACGGCGCTCTGCTGAGGATCAATCCAGTGAGGTCTGTAAGGGACGAGACAACTTGGGAGTGCGTGGCTGAGAACGGAGTCGGGGACCCGGTCACAGCGAATGCTCATCTCGCCGTCTACGAAGGTAAGTTTGTTCTCTTTCCTCCTATCTTCACTTTGCGAAGCTTCTCTTTGTTGACTCGCTGGTTACGCCAACTACGACGAAGAACCACTAGGAATCTCTGTGACTACGAAGAGTGCGGAGTCGGCAAATCTTTGCGAAAAGAAAAAGAGAGAAAAAAGAAAACGAACGGCGAAAAAAGATTCCAACTGGTGGTGGTGTCATTGAGACGAGCGCGTGCGCGCGCCGACTTCACGTATCACGTACCACTCGCCAATCCTGACAGCGCGAAGTTTTTCCAAACTTTTTCCAACTTTCTTCACGGCGAGTTATCGCTTAAGCCTCGAAGAAGCGATACTTTTGGATACCCGCTGTGAATATGATCGTGGATCGTGCCTCGATTCTCGTTTCTCCTTCCTCCTCTGACTCTCTATCTCTCCTATAGCGTTTTATACATAATCTCATCCCCCAAGCCGTGGAGCTCGCGCCCGACCCCCGCACGCTCTATTTTAACGGATGGGCGAGCAGGTTAATGGTGCCCGGTCGGGCGACCGAACGGAAAGCAGTTTAATGGAAAAGAAGTAGCGCGGATTCCGTAAAGATTCGCCCAGGGAAGCTGCGCCAGTTTTCCCCGACGACTCAGGTTCGCGTGAAATTTTGCGGCCCGACTTAATTGCTTTCTCCGACTTTCCATTCAAATTAAGACGATAGGTCAAGCTTGAACGGAGGAAGGAAGGCACGGGCGAGGAGGAGAAGGAGGAGGCGGAGGAAAAAACAACGACAAAGCCAGAGGGGGCGAACGAGAAGGCACAAAGAAACAAACCCGAGACGGGTCTAATTAATTTTCGCCCTGGGGTAAACCCGCCTATGTTTCGTATTGTCGATTAAATCTGCTCGATATATATTTGGCTTACGCCGGAGGAGCTCAACTGTGTGCTAAATTTCTCACGTGCCCTGCATATGCGGAAAAGAAGTGCGGTTGATGAGCTTCTGCCGTTGGCTATGGTATGGAGGTCTGGGTGTAGGCTATCCTTACAAACATGTAGATAGGATTCACCATTGCTGAAATCTAGCTGCGAATTGCCATTGTGGAACTCTCGATGCAGATTACAATTGATGAAGTCCAGCTGCAAATTACACATTACAGAAGCCCTGATGCAGATTTCCGTTATACAAGTCCAGATAAAGATTACTATTATACAAGTCCGAATGCCGATTACCTTTACGGAATTCTAGATGCAGCTCAGCCTTACAGAAACCTAGATACGATTTTCCATTCCAGAAGTGTGGCTTCAGATTACTTTTGTTTATAGTACATACCGTAGAAGTCCCATTGCAAATAGTACATACCGTATAAGTCTCAGTCCGTGTAAGTCCCGTATACAGTACATAGCGTAGAAGTCCTAGATTGCTATTATTTATACCCCAGCATAAACATATAATCCCCGTACATACCGTAGATTACCATTGAATAAACACCGCTGCGGATCATCATTACGGAAGTTTAGCTGCAGATTACCATCACAGAATTCTGAATGCCGATTACCTCAATGAAAGTCTAGATGCAGCTTCTGCCTTGCAGGAATGTAGAAACGACTTACCATCCCAGGAGTCTAGCTCCACATTACCATTGATCATAGACCATATCGTAGAAGTCCAGTGTCAGATTGCCGTTGAATAAACCCCGCCGTAGATTGCCACTGCAAACCTCTAGCTGCAGACGACCATTACAGAAGTCTAGCTTCAGGTTACCATTACAGAAGTCTAGATGCAGATTACCATTATAGAAGTCCGAATGCCGATTACCTTTATGGAAGTCTAGATGCAGCTTAGCCTTACAGAAAACTAGATACGATTTGCCATTCCAGAAGTCTGGCTTCAGATTGCTATCGTTTACAGACCATACCGTAGAAGCCTAGCTGCAGCTTGTCATGATATAAACCCCGCTGTAGATTGCCATTACTAAACTCTAGCTGCCGATCACCATAACAGAAATCTGAGCTGCAGATTGTCATCACAGAAGTCCACATGCAGCTTAGCCTTACGGTTTACCATTCCAGAAGTCTAGCTGCAGGTTACCATTACAGAAGTCCAGATGCAGTTTACCATTATAGAAGTCCGAATGCCGATTACCTTTATGGGAGTCTATCAGGTGTAGAAGTATGAAACCGGAAAGTCCCTATAGATGGTGCTAACCGTCAGTTTAGGGACCGTAAGACCACTACTGCAGCGCCATCATCTCCCCCTAACAGCTGACGAAGATGTTCAACGCACAATAACCCAAATTGCCTACGCCGGTATATTTTTCTATAACCTTAGACATGTCGATTTTTGTGCCTACGAACTAAGATTTGCGGACAGCATTGGTTTTCTGTTATCATTCGAAGAAAACTGCTGCAGCATCGCATCGAATGCTTGTCGAAGCTTACGGTGAGCATGCTCTTGGCAAAACACAGTGTTTCGAGTGGTTAAAAAAATTCAAAAGTGGTGATTTTGACGTGAGAAACGAAGAGCGTGGGAAACCACTGAAAAAGTTCGCAGACAACGAATTGCAAGCCTTATTGGATGAAGATGATACCCAAAGTCAACAAGAACTCGCGATTCAATTGAATGTGACGCAGAAAGCCGTCTCCATTCGTTTGAAAGACCGGAATATGGAAAAAGGCAACACAAAGTCATTTTGCTCTATGATGATGCTCCATCACACACAGCAAAACGGGTCAGGGAAACGATCGAGGCGTTCAGTTGGGAAATACTAGCGCATGCGGCTTATTTTCCAGACTTGCCTCCCTCCGATTATCATCTATTCGCATCAATGGGACACGTTCTCGACAAACAACGCTTCAATTCGTATGAAAATGTACGAACATGGCTCGACAACTGTTTCCCTTCAACAGAATAACTGTTTTTTTGGCGTGGCATTCATAAACTGCCGGAGAGGTGGGAAAAATGTATAAATAGCAATGGAGATTATTTTGTATAAAACATTTTTTATCATTTTCAAACAACAGACGTGTAAATTTTACAAAAAAATTCCGGTTTCATCTACACCTGGTAGATGCAGCATAGCCTTACAAAAATCTAGATACGATTTGCCATTCGAGAAGACTGGCTTCAGATTGCCATTGTATAAACGCCACTGTAGATTGCCATTGCTAAACTCTAGCTGCCGATCACCACAACAAAAATCCAGCTGCTGATTGCTATTACCGAAGTCCACATGCAGCCTTACGGTTCACCATTCCAGAAGTCTAGCTCCGGTTTACCATTGATTAATTCCGGAGACCATATCGTAGAAGTCCAGTTGCAGATTGCCGTTGAACGAATCCAGCTGTAGATTGCCATTGCAAAACTTCAACTGCAGATAACCATAAGAGAAATCTAGCTGCATATTTCCATTACAAAAGTTCAGCTGCAGCTGAGCCTTACGGTTTGCCATTCCAGAAGTCTAGCCAACTAGACGATATTAATGTACAATTGAAGCCTAGAATCACTGCATCAACA
Organism: Ophion obscuratus; assembly: GCA_964007375.1. NCBI lineage: Eukaryota > Metazoa > Arthropoda > Insecta > Hymenoptera > Ichneumonidae > Ophion > Ophion obscuratus. Next base: position 2,336,783 of record OZ023314.1, on the reverse strand, counting down.
AGATGACGAGGATGTCGATGGATGACGTTGATACCAGGTAGCAAGCGAACAGGCACTCGTAGCAGCAAAGGCGGCGAGGGCATCGGGGGCTCATGACGCAAAACACGGGCGCGACAGTATCGTTTGACCGCGAGTATGTCGGTTGAGGGACAGCCCTAGGTTGAAGGGTGGTGGACGCTTAATTTTCCAATATATCGTTGGTGGATGCGCGGTGCGCAGCCACGAGGCCGATTGATTGGAGTTACTGCCGGCTGTTTTGTCTTTCGGCCTGGCGTTTCCCTTCCGGCTCTGCCCCTCGCCACGGCGCCATTTTCGCATTGGCGTTCGACGATCCACGCTCGCATTCATCGGCATTCGGGCCATTAACCGGACGAAACGTAAATTGAAACTCATGCAGCCGGCGCGCGTTTCCTCCCTTTTCTCCGTCGCTGCTCGCTGTAATCCGCCTCGCTGGCGATGCGCCCTGAAAATCGGCCAGCCCCCGTCCGCCCCCCGGTCGCGCTGTTGCTGCTACTGGTTTTAATTAATCCGGGAGACACCGTAATTCGACGTCTATTCCTAATTATTCACCACGCGAACTACGCCACCGGAAATTCGACACGGGCGCGCGGGCTTCTTTCTCGCCAATTTCTGGGCGCGTGGAGCGTTCCAACAGCTCCGCGGCACGTTCCTCACCCCAAAAACGCACTTCCGTTCAGCCCCCAAGCTGTCAATTTCAGATATTTCCGCCCATACGAACACTCGAAGTGTTACGCTCGAATCGATCGTCACCCAGTAGATTTGTCTGCATTTATAGCAAGCCCAATTTTCATTCAGAACCTCATCGAAGGTTCTTTGTGCGCTCGTGAGATTCACATTTATGGGAAGTGGGTCACACGACGGTTGAGGAGAACGAACCAGCGCAAACGGACGACCTGATAACCAAAAACAGCCGTCATCGGTGCACACGCCGCGACCACGTAGTACGATATGGGCCGGCGTATTCTTAATTAATCTTGCCGTTTCATGCAGCATCGATCGGGGCGAGTTACTCGACTCTACCTTGTGTTACAGTCCTCACTCTTCTGTTTCTCTCTTTTCAGCTATACAAATTAAGATACCATAGGAGGGCGCTGTCACAAGAATTGAAAACGATGCTCGTGGTTTCAATCATCTTTCCGATACAAGACTATTGCTGCCTGGTATATAATGATCTCACCAACGAGCAAAACACAAAACTAGAGAAACTGATGAATTGCTGTATTCGCTTTATTTTCAATTTGCGCCGCGATGTTCATATCACGCTTCATCGAAGGAGACTTGGATGGCTTACTGTCAAATCCAGACGACTTTATTTCGTTGGCGCAACAGTGTATGACATTTATCATAATAAGGCACCACCCTACATTCTAGAATTATTTCAACGGGCACGTCCGCTGGAACGTCCAACGAGACGACCAACTCCCATAACGTTCCATGTTCCGATTCACCGAACAGCTACCTTCCAAAACTCATTTGTACCATCTGCTATGTGATTTTTGGGCACTCTTTACCGGCCGAGATCACCACTGCGCAGTCACTCACAATTTTCAAACAGCGACTCTTTGCTCACCTGTTCTACCTAGAAAGTTGTTAATGTTTGACAACACAACTAGATATTATTATTATGTAATATTATAATTCATTATGATCATTATTATATATGTTTTCTATGTTTATGTATTCATCATCCGTTGCCTTAAGGTGTTACCTGGGCGTAATAAAATTAATCAATCAATCAATCAATCTCTCTGTCTCGGGGCGCTCTCTTTCTCCATTTTTCGCCCGGGTCTTTTATTTTTTCTATTCCATTGCATTCGATTAAGGCAGGATATATATTTAGACAGGAAAAATATAAGCAATATTGAGGGATTTTTTAAACTAGGAAATAATTATTCTACAATTATCAACCTTTTGCAATACTTTAATAGTACATTTGAGTATATAAAATAATTTTTTTAAATTAATTCATCGTCAAAATGACGGAGCTGTGGCAGAGTGTTACAGCAAGGTCGCCGCGGGAGTTGCACATCGGCGTGCAGTCTAGCTTCCCGTAGACTTTGATTCGCAAAAAAGTTCAAACATTTTTTCAGTTAGAACATGTATAGTTTCTATGTGACGGTTATTAAAATGAAGAAAATGCAAATTTAAGAAAATGGCGCGCATTTACAAAAAAATCAACATTTCACGCAACATTTCTGTAAAATGTGGATTAAAAAAGTGGTTTTTTTTTCCAGTTTTTCAAAAACAATTCTCGTCACGTACTCTCACATACTCTCTTTAACTCAATCGGCTTAATGGTTTTTGAGTAATCCTGCACGCCAATTTCGATAATGCAGTTTTTAGAAAAACGCGTTCGAAGTTCACGCTCGCTCCGAATACGAGCGGTGAGGCACAGCGTTGACGAGCTGTAACGTTTGAAGTTTTTCGAATTTTGCTTTGAAACTTAGGGAAAATATTCTACATATATAGTTCTATCGCTTAAAGAAGAAAAGAAATCGATTTTTTTAACGTTGTAAATTCATATCCCGCCTTAATGTAATGCGTCTCTAGTTTTTAGTTTCTGTCGAGTCACCAACAGATTATTTGTACGTGTGGATTATGTTCTAGAGAACACTAGTTCTAGAGCACTACTTAAGCAACTATCTATCTATCTATCTATCTATCTATCTATCTATCTATCTTTCTATCTATCTATCTATCTATCTATCTATTTATCTATTCATGTATCTATCTATCTCTCTTTCCCTCTGTGGGTTTCTCTCTCCCTTGTTTGGATCATATAACTTCGTTCGATTTTATATAATACTGTATGATTGCTATTAGAAGATTTTTTCGGGGTCTTCGTATTTTTATTTTTATTTTACATTCCACAATCTGTAACGATTTGCAAAAGATTCTGATTGGGTGTTAGGGCGGGAAATCTCTTTAGGCAGTCGAAAATAAGCGAATGTTCAAAAACAAATGTGTCGAAACTATTCATTCAACATAATTAAATTTTTATGCACGCATCATTATATCTTTTCATTTTCTAATTTTTTACATATTTAAAAATGGCGGCGTTACGAAAGTTGCGTCAGAGATAGTTACTACCTGAGTTGTTCCGCGGCGTATAACCTAACGTCCTGTGCACTTATCTAAAACATCGGAACTAGTAAGTTTTAGATTTCTCAGATCCACACGCTCTATGAGAACGTAAAAAATCCGAAAAAGAGTGTATGTTTGAACAAATGTTCTAGTTTTCATTAAATGACTACCATAGTAGTTAATGTCTCTAGAGAACGAAGAAGTAGTTTTAAAAAAAATAATTTTCAAGAAACTTTAGGTTCCCAATCGTGTTATCTAGAAGTGTGCAAAATTTTGAATAATTGATCCGATAGTTTCGAAGTTATCTTGTACGAGGTTCACGGAAATTCCATCTCTGAAGCAAGTGTCGTACAGCCGCCTCTCTTGAATGTCAAAAATATTTTTTTTTGGAAAATTAAGAGATGTAATAACATAAAGTAAAATTTTAACTATGTAGATTAAATCGTATCGACACAAAATAATCTTAAACCCCCCCCGTAATATCATTACGATTTAGCTTTAGATTTTGTTGCGCCATGTCATCGAGGGAGATTAGAAATTGCAGCGTATCTGCAGCTCTGTGAAGCTCTGATTATTATCGTAGTGAAAAAAAAAAATTATTAGTACTTTTTTGAAACTAGTGGCAAAAATAAAAAGATTCACTACAATAATAATCAGAGCTTTCAGAGTATGTATTCACGTTTCCAAAACTGCCGGTCGAATTCCCGTACGACCATTAGTTCCTGAGATATCGATGGCTGAAGACAAAAGGACGTTTTTTCATTCAAAGGCCGATATCTCAGCGAAAAATGGTCGTACGGAGATAAACAAAAAGCAAATTGAAGTGAATTGAACGGGCTCAATGACCTTGATATTGGTTAAGTTCGAAAAAAAATCTCCGAAACCTGTGCAGAACTTTGAAAAACGTAAAAATTTGCAAAATTTTTTTTGTCGTGATATTTCTTCCGACCGCGCAATCAGTGATTCTCAAAAAAAAATCATTGTCAGAACCGAAAACTAGAAACTTCAAGCTGCAAAATCCTTTTTTTTGTACGCCGATTTTTGACGAAGTTACAGCCTTTCGAGAAACACGAAAAAAAAATGTTCAACTTTTCTTGCTCCTTTATTTTTTTGTGTCAGTGTAGTTTTTCTGCCTATGGTTTGTTGTGCTATTTTTCGATTTTTTATGTATTTAGCTTTCCTGCTTGTGTATTGTAATGTCATTTTTTAATATATAGCTTTTTTCTCTATGCTTTGTTATTCTTTCTTACTTACTTTAATTTAAGGGTCTATACCAGTGTGAACGCTGAAAATATGGGTGATTTTCGGGAATTTTTCGGAAGAAAAGTACTCGATTAAATGTTTTGGAAAATTGAGAATATATTCAGCTATATTTGACGTATATTACATAATTTTTTCATAGAAAAATATTGAGATCCAAGCGACTTATGCGCTGCCTTCGGAGGCGGCTGATTCCGGCCGATTGAGTAGCTGAAACTGAAAAAGGAAAAAATGTCGTTAAACTGGAAGGTATTTCCTGTACAATAACGTAGAATTTTCGAAAAATATCAAAATCTAACAAAATGGCGTAGTTATGAAAAAAGTCTGCTTTCTAGACTATAAAATGGTCGTTTTTTCAATGCCAATTCGTCAATTGTCATCCAACCAAAAATATCCTACGTCATTGTAGAGTCAAAATATTCAAGAGTACTCCGTTCAAATTTCAAGTCAATCGGATAATTGCTCTTTGAGTTACAATGTCAGCAAATTTGAACAATCTCATTTCGAAAAAAACGCGTCTAAAAATTTAACTATCGATTTTGGCAAGCTAAAATGATATTGATACAAATGATATAAATGATAATGATATTCTTGAAAGTATAAATTGTCGAAAAAGGCCACAAAAAATCGATTTTTTGAAAGTGTCACACTGGTATAACCCTTTAAATATGGTTTATTTTTATACTCTTATTCTTGTGGTTTATTTATTTCTTGTTGCCTAAAGGCTTATACCAGCGCACATAATAAACCATCAATCAATCCATATCTCTTTCTCTCTCTCTCTCTCTCTCTCTCTCTCTCTCTCTCTCTCTCTCTCTCTCTCTCTTTCTCTCTCTCTCTGTACGTCGAGAGCGCCCCGGCGTTCACTCGTCTATTGCATTCGCCACAAAGCGTCGCCATCTTTTACCAAGATTTATCCCAAGATACCACGGGCACATGCATCAAGGAGAAGTTACAAGCTACACGGCTCCACCCCCCCCCCCTCTCTCTTCGCTTCGCGAAAATAAAGAAACGCCGCAATCTACATCGCGTTTTCCGCATTGTGCTCACTAATGAGAAACACAATAATTCGGTTGCGCGTGGGCGTATTAAATCAGGCGGCAAACAAATGGCGAAACGATTGAGAAAAATTGTCGCGGCACATGCCCGTTTTCTTGCGCCGAAAACTCGAGCACACTCAAGAGGTTGAGTTAAGACAGCGAAGGGAAGTAAGAAAGGGAAGAAAGGGAAGTACGCGGAGAACGAGAGGGAAGGGGCGAGGCTAAAGCGCGGAGAAAAACAAGGTTCGACGAACCGTTAATATTAACAGCGGCGTGTAGTAATGCGAAAGTAAACCGTTGATGGTGCGAGGGGACAATATTTATCCAGCAGAGTGAGCCGAGTCAGCCGAGCCGAGGGAGCGATGGGATGGTGAGAGGGAGCATTGAGGGATTTCTGTTTCAAGCTTGAACTCTTTTGTTTCGAGCTGGGGCGCTTTCTTTGGCGAAAGCGGACGCGAATCTCCTCTTGCCGTCTCGCCTCTCGGCTATAATATGAGTCCGTCTCACCCTTGGTTTCCTCCCCGTAGAGCCTCGACCGAGAGCGCCTGGGCTCTCAGTCCTTGCAGCCCCTCGCCACGTTCTCCTTCTTTCCGCTCACGGTCTCTGCTCTGGTGCACGGCCACCAGCCCAGGCTACGCGTCAGCCGTTGTTTGTTTTCTGCTTTTCCTACCTACGGACCCACCACTCAGCCGCGACCCTTTGGAAACACCCCCCCCCCCCCCCTCGCCGCGGCCTCTGTTTCTTTCGCTCTTTGCACCCATCCCAGTCCGCAGTTTGGCACAGCTTGGCTCTTCTTGGTGCACACGGCTTCGGGCATTCCTCGTGTCGGGGCTGTCTTCCTCCTGACCTGCCTCCGCCTGGTTATTGCCCCATCGCTTCCTCACGATCGCGCGAAACCTCGAAGGGAATACCCGTAACGCAACGTTATACCGTGGCCGTGAGGGCCGATTAAAGGCTGACCTACAAGCTACCGAAGAAAAGCAAGGCAAAGTTTTCGGCCAAGAGCTACATCACGTCTCCAGGGTTCTAAGATTCTCACAAGTTGCGAGGGAGAAAAAAAACGACAGCCAACCGAGACCAAGTGACCAGATGACTAAAAGAAACACAGTGGACTGACCCAAGAGAGAGAGGGAGAGAAAGAGAGAGCGTCGGACTGGAAGAAGATGGAAAAAAGAACAAGAAGAGTCATCTTGTGAGAAAAGTTGGCTGCTCGAGCGGCAGAGGCGAAAGTAGTCGTGCACCACCCCTTCCGACGACGTTCTCCGAGCAATGCACCGAGTACACCAGGCGGCCAATTTAATTTGGCCGAAAAAGCACCGCCTTAATTAGCAATTAATCGGCACATAAATTAGCGGCGAATTTTCGGCCGAGGAAGGACTTTTTGCCGCTGATACCGTGGAAAGATACCGCTTATGCCTAGACTTGTGAAGCTTGCACCCTTCGCGGAACGTCTTCCAGCAACATGACTAGCAGCTGCAAACTCCTCGTGTCCCATCGCCGCCCATGATAAGAAAATCGTCTAGTCCACAACTATTTCAGCAATTTAACTTTCGCACACCCGAAGACTATCGCAGCCTCTGCTTGCCTCGGTGCAGCAAGAACCAGGGGAGTCTCACCGAGAACGTGGCTGATGATAGCCGCCAAGAAGACGCCGACTATCTTCCCGGAGGGCGAGATACTAGGGTGATAAAGTTTCAGCGTCTCGAGCTTACCCACCAATGCTAAGTCCTTCGGCAAACAGTCCTTCACCACCAACTTTTCTGCCTCTGGACGTTTTTTTTTTCGCTCACTGGCATTTCTTCCGACAGCTTTTACCTCTTATTTTTGCCACCTCCGTGCACAGTGAGCGTGACATCTAGACAGCCGATCCCTTATTCATCGACCCAATATTGAAATACCCTATCCTACCCGGCACTGATTCTCCCAGGCCAACCTGTGGATTCTCGAGTCTTCTCTCCCCCTGGTCCTCTCACAGCCTTCCCCTTCCGTTCCGTACGGTCAGGGCGGAAGAAAAATCGATCCCCTATGAAAAATCTTCCTGCCCTATCGCACGTGGTACAAAAAAAAACGACGGACCGTTCACATTTTGGGAATGACGCGGATTGCCACTTAATCGAATGTCACGCCTGTCACCGAGCACTCAGAGGCACTTCCAACGCCAAAGTTTGTCGCTGATGCTTGACCAAAGTTACTGCGTCCACGTCCTTCGGAGATCTTGTTCCTTTCGACCAACCTCCGCCCAATGAATGAACGCCTAGAGGGCCATCATCAGCGAGTAACCCTGCGGGATTTCGACAACGGCTGTTTGGCTAGGCAGTTAGACAAGGCTTGAGAACGTGACACCGAAAGCTGTCGGGCACTCGAATAATGTAACGGACTGCCTGCTCTTCGAGGGGGCCGTTTCGATTGGCGGGATGATACCCTGAAGGCGCATAAGAGCCTGTGGGAATATGATCCATAAAGAACGGGGCGGGAGACTGGCTGGGGGGTTTTGAATTCACTGTGATGCTTCACCCCCCCCCCCCCCCTTACGAGCTCGTGTAGTTTCATCTTCTCGAGAGGCGCTTTCGACTCCGAAGGCGCGCGGGGCGAAGAATCGGAAGATCGCTTTTGACACTCTTCGTCCCTCCGACCACTCCGACATCGCGCCCTACCTTCGCCACCGTCATATTCAACTTTGCAGATATTCCCTCCTGCCGTGCCACGATTTCTCTCACCTCGCCATTTTCACCCGCCCCCCGCTCTTGCGCGATAAAGCTAACCGTGCATGGCGTCTTCACTTCTCCATATCATCCGGGATATATCTCAGTGTGTGTGTGTGTGTGTGTGTGTGTGTGTGTGTGTGTGTGTGTGTGTGTGTGTGTGTGTGTGTGTGTGTGTGCGCGCGCGCGCGCGTGTGTGTGTGTGTGTGTATGTGTGTGTGTGTGTGTGTGTGTGTGTGTGTGTGTGTCGGGGTGAGGATGTGATACGTAGACCCGGAGAGGCAGACTCCGATTCTAAAAGCAACGCGCAAAGCGCCGGAACCGTTTCACAATTTAATGCCACCATTTCGGTCAGCATTCTGTCATTCCTACGATCTTAACGCCTTCCCTGCAGCCACCAATGCTTTCGATTCTCAAGCACATAGCTGGGAAAATTGAAGTATTCAGCAGTGCAAGAGGCCCCAACGAGGAGCTCTTCGCTTATCGGAGGTTTGATATGATAACGCGTTTGTGGCTCGCGATACGTCAAAATATCGCACGCTCTGGTGCCCATACAGCCCTGAGGAATTCCAGCTTGAATGATAAACGCCTTGAGGTCTCTTGCAACCAGACTTCCAAGCTTGTCAGTTTGATTTTCTCGGCCAGCTCATCCAATGATTCAGCCAACGTGATGACTTCCTGTCTTTCCATAATCCTTCGATCAGTTATCCCGTATCATTGTCGAATCTTGGAAGCCCTTATCTGCTCTCAACGACGACGAAATAACTCCTGTCGACGTGTATCATCGATGAAGACCCATGCTCATCGCGCCCAATCTTCATCACTTCGCACACAGGCACAGCTCCAACAGGCGACACTGCTGTACGTGCTTGGCTCGATTCGCCTCGCTGGGCACTCCTGGATATCTTGTACTTTGCCCTGTGCGATTCCATCTATTTGCGCCGCGGAATAATATCGCGCAGCCTCGTCGTCCTCGGTACAGAGGAGAGTTCGTTATAATCAAGAGCAAATTCACTCGAGGGCTGCATATCCCCATCTAGGCTCTCCATCGTGCAGCCCATCCCGATCCCTCGACGAGGGATGATGCATATCTCCGATCGTTTCGCTCTCTCGAATCACCCCCCCCCCCCCCCAGCCTCCTCGTCACAAGAGGCTCTTGGTCTCCTTCATCCCGAAAGAAGATCACTTCGGCATAGCCCACGAAATCAAGACTCTCTTCTTCCCTTTGTTCCTTATCCCATTGATCGATTCCATTGAGGACAGCTTGTCTATTCACCAATCTTTTATTTCTTTTTTTCGCCGATACACGTATCACGATTACGTCTATATGAATTCTCGTCTTACTTCTCGGAATTCTCGGCTTTTCATCCCGGTGATCCGTGTCTGCAGTGACCTTAAGCGCAGCTCGATATTACAATCGATCGTAATATCATTAGGGCGAGCTTTACGGGGGGTCAATCGGCTCGGTATTCTCAATCAAAGTTCGGACGTTGAGCTGCAAACAGTGACAACGGAGGCGAGAGACATCGCTTTGGTACGAATACACGTGGTGGAATCAGCCATGAGAGAGGCCTATAGGGACGAGGGGTGACGAGATCATTGATGCGATATCAGAGACCAGCGAATCACGCGCTTCTCCTCCATCGATCTAGACGGGGATCCCTTAATCTGTCATGTGTTTACTTATAGCGAACTAAATTGAGACGGGATGAGATGGATGACAATTTCCAATAACGGCCAACACCTGGATGGGTGACCGCTAAGCTTGGGTCCTGACTATCGAGCTATCCGGCTAGTTGCAAGTTCCCCATAGTGAGTCAGCTAAAATGTAGCCGCATGTATTCAGCACCGGTTTGCTGCAGGTTCCCTGTGCCCTTTTAGGGCATGATTACGATGTCTATGGCACCTTCATTTGACCGTGGATTATTCATATTTGGCCCAGAAGAAAAACGTTTTTAAGATTCAAAAATCGCGATTTTGGCTTCCTTATGAAGATACAGGACATTTTACGAATTATTCGTTATTAAGGGGTGAGATGCAGTGAGAGACGTGAAAAAACGAGGATTTTCAATAATTTTTTTCTTTTTAGTAATTAAGTTTGTTTTACAAAAGTGATTACACAGACTTTTTATGTTATATTCCAACTTGACTTGTACACATTTTTAAAGAAAAGTATTGATTATTTAGAAAAATATCGCCATCTTTGTCGGACCCCCTTCGGCATGTAGTGCTTTGCGGTGACCATCATAAAATTTTACTGGATCATCTGAAATTGAAAAAAAAAACAAAAAAAATCATTAGTTTAATAATTAATCTAAAGTCGTTAATCGAAGTTTTTTTCAAAACTTAACAAAATGGCGGCTTCCGACAGATAGCTTTCGATTTTCGACCAAAAAATCGCTATTGTTAAAAAAAATATAAATTTTCAACAAAAATGTAAATCCTTCGATTTGGGACTAGTTTTTAATGCTATCAATAAGCACACCAAATTTCATCAAAATCCATCAAGTGGTTTTGGAATTAGAGTGACCACCCACTTGGCAAACATACTTTCGAGAAAAACGCTATGAAAAGCGATATGTTCGTAAAATTTTGGGCTCGATGGATGAAGCTAAACTTTTTTTATATATTTTTATCCGCTGAATCCGAATATCACAATTTTTTGCCGAATAGTCGAGCATTTAATTGTTTATAGCCAGTTGTTAAAACAATTTATCAAAAAATTAAAGTTTTTCGGGATGAATTATTTTTTTAAAACATTTTGGTCAATTTTAAAACGAAAGTATTCATTATAAAATTTTGCTCAAGTTCATAGTTTTTGAGTAATACATTTTTGAAAATTTCTGAAAGAGTTTTCCAATTTTACACTTGATTTATGTATAGAAATACTAATTTAAAAAATACTTACATCGAATCATCAATTCCTGGCCCATACAATAGGGCTTCTGCCGATGTGGAAGCTTCCAAAATATCAATTTGTTGTTGTTTTTGGAGCATTCTGCCTTCCCGGGTATTATTATCGTTTACGTGTTTGTCAGCCACGTCTGTACGTTGGGAATCCGCTACCTGACATGGGGAAACGACGCCCCTTCACTAATTGTGGGATATCCCGGAAACTATTCATCGGATTGACTTGAAATTTTCAGGGAATATTTTCGAAACGTCATACTTCAAGAAAATATAAAATATCGTTTTTTTGAAAATTCTTACTGCATCTCGCCCCTTAAGCGATGTGACTGGTTTAAGTTAATGTAGCTTTCTTCGGAATGCGCTATATCGAGAAAAAAAAACAAGAACAAAACCAAAGAAAAGAAACAAACCTGATCAAACCCAAACAGAGTACGACGAAACAATGTATTTCTCTTCGAAGCGCTGTAAATCTAAAACTGAGGCTCGAAACGAAAAAAGTTGTTCTTGTTTTTCGTATTTTTTTCGGCCACATTTTATAATCCAATGGTCAAATTGAAGCCCCAGAGATATCGTAATCTTCCCCCTTTTAGATTGTAACACAGGGAAAGAGACGAGTGTCGGCAACACCAGATTTTGTCTAAAAAACTAGAAACGGAGAAACGACAAGTGTAAAGTAAAACCGGACGTTACTAGGTCGTGAATGTTCCCGAAAATGGATATATTGAGGGTGAAAAATTATTCACGAAAGAGTGAGTACTTACCAATTGGAACGAGTGAACACTTCGTATCAACGAGTCGCGTGATGTTTCGCAATTACTTTGAAAAATCCCACAATACGTTTGTTGAAAGTTGCGATCCTTTTATATCTGATAGCTGGCACGTACGATGCTATAATCCGGCTCATCTCGTGTCTAGATAAGTTGCAAATGTATACAACTCCTCCCCCACCGGCGCCTCCTCCACGGGCTGTTCGCCGAGTCGGGAGGGAAAAAACGCTCACACTGGCGCTCGAGACACGTGGAGGCCCCAAGAACGTATTGTGCCTACGTCGACAGAGTATTTCCACGTCGTCGAGTAAGATGTCTCTCGGGGGCAAAAACGTAACGCAATGAATATTTTTTTCCTCCCCCTCCCCCCCCCCTCCCACAAGGATTCGGAAACAGCTCGGAGAAGGCGCGAAGGTAGGTCAATCGATACGCCGGGTACGTCAGTATCGATACTTTACGGAATTTAATAGACTCCGGCAGCGTAGTCGTCTTGGAAATGAAAAAAACAAATGGAAAATAGTGAGAATTAGTATTCGTGCGAGTGCGACGTTGGTACACCCAAACATAGAGAGAGACAAACTGTGTGTGTGCGCGCGTGCGCAAGAGAGAAAGAGAGAGAGAGAGATAGCGGGGGGTAGAGAGAAAGAGAGAAAAAGAGAACGAATATTTTCCGAGAGATAAATGTAGCCACTGTGACGAAGAAATAATATATTTATATACATGTCTGCAGGAATTATTATTTTCCCGAGAGACTATGCCGGTATGTCGGCTTGTTTTCCTAGCCGACAGCCGCAACAACAGTCAACGTATAGACGAAAATCGATTAGATTACTCAGGTCAGGAAGAGACAGAGGCAGGAGGGACGCTGAAAAATAAAAATAATGTCTAATAGCACACCACATCGTCTGATCCTACCTGGAACATTTACTCAAGTGTTCAAAAATGTATAGAATATCGAGTCAAAAGTTTCAAAACGCAAAGGCAATGGAACCCGCACCACTACACTGTAGTGGTTCAGATCCCGTGGTAGAGGCTCCGTCTGTAGTGTTCTACCACAGTGCTAGAGACTCGATCTCTAGTGATTAGAGTATCATTAAAGAGGATAGGCAGCTTTAACTGACATTGGACTTATCAGTATCGGTACCCAAACCTTCAAAAAGCCATGAACTACTCACGCAAGGGCCTGCAAACCAAATAGGTAACAAGATCTAACCACCTCGAATGCCACGAAAGAATATCAGCAGCTTTAACTGATATTGCACTCATCAAGGTTGCCACTCAAATCTCCAAAAAGTCAGGAATTATCGAGCCAAGAACTTTAAACCAAATAGCCAATAGGATAAGTAGCCAACACTCTACTAGGCTCTAGGAATTATCGAGCCAAGAACTTTAAACCAAATAGCCAATAGGATAAGTAGCCAACGTTGAACCAAATAGCCAATAGGATAAGTAGCCAACACTCAATTAGCACGGAAGAACATTGACATCTTCAACTGACATTGTAATCATCAGTGTCATCTCTCAAACCTCCAAAAAGCCACGAACCATCGAGCCAACAACTTCAAACCAAATAGCCGACAGGATCTGTCCACCACAATTGCCGCGGAGGAACATGGGCAGCTTTAGCTGACAATGCAGTCTCAGTATCTGGTTTTTAACCAACCCTTTTTTATGTCCTTGATAAAACGTCAAAGTGTTGGCCCAACGAACAATGTATAATTCCAACTTCCCGGATACCTGTTCGGTTGGACGACCTTGGCAAAAAAGTTCCGCCGGATGTGAAGACTTCATAAGAGGCACTGGCGGTGGATAAAGAAGGGTAGATAGCGTGAATAATCATATTCGATTAAGATCATCCTTTGTCCCGGACGAATGTTGAAGGTGGTGAGATCCGAGGGATGGGGTTGGCTCAACGCCCTCGAACGTTGTCCTCTCCAGAGGCATTCGAGCCATCCTCCTCTCACCTACCCCGGCTTTATACACGTAGCGGTTCGAAGTTACTGTTCCAGGGTGGGGCCTATTCCCGCTATCGGACTCGCTGAACCTCCTCCGCCTCAACCCTTTCTACCGCGCTTAATCTAAATCACGTGACTCCCACGTTTCTCTTGAAGATCTCCCTTACTCTCAATTCATAACCATCCCTGGGCGACGCAGGCACTCGGAACTGTGTCATAGCCACTCCAAATCGGCTAATTATAATCTTGTGGATGCTGGGGCGGGGGAGGCTCACGTTTCCTCATCCGTACGTTAATTCGCCAGCTCCTGATGATCTCTAATTACCTGCAACTATTGCGGACTGATGAATTACTTACGTTCACAACGCCGTTTTTATTCTCCATTGAACAAAGATTCGCCTGCAATCAGATTGCGCAGTCATGATTGCTGGACGTGGAATCGTGAAATGAAGACTGTAATCACAGTCAGCCAATGTAAAAATACCATGCGGTATCCTAATTGTACGCCAAGACTACGGAATAAGTGACGTCATGGGCCTTCCCTGTGTTTTTTTTATACTTGAGCATTTGGGTTTGCTTCGGTTTGCATTAACAGCAAAGACAAAAATGGAAAACATCATCGGCCTTTCCTGTCTTATCTAACGCTTGTGGGTTTGTGACGGTTTTCAAGAGCAACAAAGACAAAGAGTAGGGAGACGTCATCAGCTTTTTCCGTCTTCTCTGACACTTCAGCGTATGGGTTTCCTTGTGTTTCCAAGAATAACAAAGACAACGAGTAGGAAGACGTCATCAGCCATTCCTATCTTCTCTGACTCTTGACCGTTTGGGTTTGTTTCCGTTTTCAAGAACAGCAGAGACAAAGAAATGGGAGACGTCACAAGCCTTTCCTATCTACTTTGACGTTTGCGCGTTTGACCACGAGAAGACTGAAAGGCCGTCACTTGACTATATCATCACAGTGTACGGTCTTGCTGTAACTGGCTGTACCATGACTTGTGTACACCTTGGTCGACACACGTGCGCCAAAACACAATAGCTTATACATACGACAGGACATATAGCGATGGCGTACATCACCACCCATTTGCCGGTGAACTGCGTGGCAAAATTCAATGGAGTCTCTCTCGCGGCATAGCAGGCGGCCGATACTGGCCGCCTTGTCGTGGGGGTTGTTCGTGAATACCAAGCCTGACAAGGAGCCCGTCAGAATGTCGCACGATAAACTCGTCCGTTGGAAGTTCTATGCGCGTAAAGGGAAAGCGGGAGAGAGCAAGAGAGAAAGAGAGATAGCTGTTCGTACCTCTTGTGAAGGTGTATTTATTCAGCAGCCACCTCTCGGACCATGCACGCGTGTTATCGCACGAGCCGCTTTCCTCAGCTCAACTTACCACCGGAATTCATTCGTTCCATAGAAACGCATTGGCCTCCTATTCGAACTTGCGTTAAATTCCAGCCTTGCTGCAACTATGTCCGCTCGTGCACCACCAACTAGTGCAGATTTTTAGGATGCTGAAGAAACTTGTGCCTCTTCCGAGGCATTCCTCGGAGTGTGTTTCTGGCGAAAAGATGAACGAGAAAGAGGATAAGAGAAAACCGGGTTGTAGCATTGGAGGAGGGCAGAATGTTGAAATTGGAAACGTTCGATGGCTAGGGACAGATAAGAGGGCGGAGAGGAAAACTCGAAATAAGTAGCAGCGTAAGAGAGCATCGTACTTTATTCGGTTGCTCTCGCTGAGCCCGCATCTGCCACGAGTCTCAAGATACGGGTAGTTCTCCGGCATCAATTATACTAATGGAGATCGGGGTGGTCGGAGAAACTTGGTACAGCAGTAACAGCGTCCCGGAGAGAAAAGAGAGAGAGAGAGGGAGAGAACCTCGGTATACGGAGCCACGAGTTGAAGGTGGCTGCTGGCATCAGAGGTGAAAATAAAGAAGAGGGCGAGCAGCCGAGCGAACAGCCGAACGAGCTCCAAGGAATGAGAGATAGAGAGAAAGGAGGCTGGGGGATGCTAGGATGAACGGAGGGAGAGAGAGAGTGAGAGAGGGTGGATGCTTTCAGGGTTAGATTTGGTAAAAGGAGTGGGCTTGGCACTGCAGCGCCGTATACCATCCGTGAATACGCCTGGAAAGAGGCTAGGTAGCTTCGACGGGCTCTTTCGAGCGGTTGGTCGTGTCAGTCCGCGGTTCCAGGCTCAGTCTCCCGAAAATAAGAAGAGCATTAATGAATGAAGCTGGAAGGGACATCAGACAAGCTGGAATAGTAAGAAACTCTACTTCCATGGCTCGTAGGTATGCCAATAGCATTCAGGGAGTTGCCCGGGCGCAATTCCACGTCTCTGTATCTGTTTGGGTTACCCTAATGAAAGACCTTCCGGTCAACTGCGCTGAGCTTTGATCTTTTGTGTCCTGCGAAAAAAGGGATGTTAGAGCAGCCATCCATCCGTTATGATACGGAGTTGCGTACGCTTCCTGCCGACAGGATACATATCCCTGAGAGGGTCATTAAATATTTATATTGCCAAGCAGACGGAACGTTCTGCGCTCATTCTCTCCACTCGCCTCTTCAGCTCGAGCCCTCAACGTTTTTGCTCTTCTTCGCCACTTGACACTCTAACGAGATTACCTGGATATACCAACGGCGGAATAATTCGGATTCAACGATATGCCAATTTTCCCAAGCCTGCCCCCGGCTGCACAGGACAATGATGAAGCACCAGATGAGCGAGAGTGAGCCATAGAGATATCCACCGTGGGCTCAAGACGTGGAGGGAGAGAGCGAGACAGAAATAGATACAGAAACAGTATTCCGGAATCGGTAGGACCGAGGAAACCAGCCGAGCAGCTCGCATGCCACGTGTAAATCCTTCACGCGTGTATGCACTCGGCCTAATGAGGCGGAACAAGCCGATGTCCCATCGAACGTCGACCGGACCGTGTTTGCGCGTTAAGCCCGGCCCCAACGGAATACCCACCTACTACGTGGCTGCCTTCTGACTTTACCACCCTGATCATCCCCTCCCCCCTTGAAGCCTGTATACATCCTGCGACTCTCCCAACAACTGTCTCTCTGGTCTGCAGAACGCGATATCTCGTGCGTGTGTACCGTACCTATTGTGGGCGCTGGACGACTTGCCAGCACTTGCCTTGTCTCTCTCTCTCTCTCTCTCTCTCTCTAGCTCCACGTCAGAGTTCAGCGATCATCCGAGCTGCATACACAGCGCGCTGGGCACTGTTGCTAGATCAGGGGTTTTGCCCCCCAAACCTGGGGTTTCTACGTTTTATAATTAATATTAAATTACATACACCGGCATTCGTTTTGGTTCGGTAAGGGACAGGTTCTCTTCTAGCAAAGGAATTCCGACCTTCATTTGGACGTGGTAGATGTAACTAGCTGGGCTGCATAGTAGTTGTATTGATTGCTAACGAGACCTATAACGATGACTGCTGGAAATATTAGTTACTACTACCAGACTGATCCTGATCTGGACCTGGTGGTTGTAGTTAGATAGATATATTTTTAGAAACATTGATTACTACTACCAGGCCGACCCCGATCTTAATCTGGCCGCAGTAACATTGATTACTACCTGATCTATGTCGATCATAACTATTAGGAACATTGATAAGTACTAACGAACTAACTCTGATTAGGATATGGTGGTTCCAGTCATTTGGGTTTAGCAGTAGTAACGTTGATTACTACTGCTAGTCATATATCAATCCCTACTATTGGTCATATTGCCAACTGCTGCCATGTTGATTCGATGTAAGCCTACAGTTGTAATGATGTTGATCTGGTATGAGTGAAAATGATTGCTGGGCGTAATGGTAATCACATTGATCCCTACTACCAAAGCTGTATTGATCCCACTGGGCGTATTGATAAACGTAACCACATTGACCCTGATCTGGACCTGGTAGTAGCAATATTGACTACTGAGCTTTATAGTAGTCACATTGAATTATCAAACCTCTATTGATTACTTTTTTTGGGAAAATTAATTACTACCCACAGACTACCCCTGATTATGATATGGCAGTTGTAGTCATTTGGGCCTTGCCATAGTAATGATTACCGCAACTCATATATTAATCCTTACTATTGGTCATATTGATAACTGCTATCATGCTGAGCCTGATTCAAGCCTGTTGCAAACAGTCGATCTGATATTAGTAATATTGATTGCTCGGTCTAATAATAGTCGCATTGAATGCAGTAGCGACCTGTATTGACCACTTGTATTGAGCATATTAATTACAACCACTAGAGTACCCCTGATCAGGATATGGTAGCTACAGTCATTTGGGTCTTGCATGATTCAAATTGATTAGTATTGCCACTTATATATCGATCGTTTCTATTCATCATATTGGTAACATATTGATAAATATTGACCAACTGAACCTGATTCAAACCTGCAGTTGTAATGGTATCGATCTGGTAGTAGTAACATTGATTAATAAACCTGATGGCAATCACATTGATCGCAGTAGCGAGCTGTATCGATCCTCCAACCACCAGAGTAGCCCTGATTAGGATATGGTAGCTGCAGTCCTTGGGTCTAGTACTATTAAAATTGATTGATACTGCCACTCATATAACGATCCCTACTACGGGACATATTGATAACTGCTACCAGACTCACCCTGCTCTGGATCTGGTCGTTGCATCGATTTTGATCTGGTCGTAGTAACTTTGATTGTTAGGCCCGATTAATTACTTCTATTGGGAATATGCATTACTACCACCAAACCATCCCTGATTAGGATATGGACCAGTAGTAGTAACATTAATTACCACCACCTAGGTAAAAGCAGTTATTGTACAGCTCTGCAATCGATATTTTAACGTGTACATCAATCTTCCACTGGCGATAAAAAATCTTTATGAGTTATCGACGCACACACATATATCGATCCCCATAGGGGGCACATTATTTTTGGATGTCCTATATTTATCGAAGCGTGTCCAATTGCTCATCAATGATCCTGTATAGGTAACGCAAGGACTGCAGTTTGATTTATACGTGACCTCGCGTACCGCGGGTATTTTACATCTGTAGACTGCTACGTGATATAAACAGCCACATACACACACATACAAACATGTGTAAGACACGCCTGTGTGCAAGTGCATGTATATTTTTATATCCACATTTATATTTATATACGGGGTTGGTGGTTCGCGCACCTAGGTGGGGGCGTTTTTATATCTCATGCCGCATTTTATAGAGACATATATCGGTAGCGCGTTCGGCACGACGGTATAAGTCAAAACCTACTCTCCCTAATGGCGCACTTACGCCCTATGGCCAGGCCCTAAACCTCCAGAGAGCATAGCAAGCATGGAGCAAGTGGAGACGGCATCGAAAAGAGAGGGAAAAAAAAGAAAACTTCGAAGTACTGGCACTCACTCCATCCAGAGACATTTGATGTTCGACTTGTCACTTAAACTTGTCTCTCTCATCCTCTCTCTCTCGTATTCGCATTTATTTTATTGGGAGTCGGGAATGGGAATATTGTATTACGCGATTGAAGAGACCTCGAAGCTCCGGTAGGCGATAGACAAGGCAACTAGCACTTTGCAGGAGTTGCACGCGAGTTTCTCGTCTGCAAGGTAAGTACACCTGTAATATTGGGTGTATACACAAGTGGAGGGAGGCTAGGTAGGTACTCGTTCATGGATATTGTGCTTCGTCTCAACCCCTCTCAGAGCCTCCACGCGAACCGTGGCTTCCTGGTGGCTCGTTCAACTCAAGGGGTTCTCTGGAAATAAGCCCTCCACACTTGTTTCGAAAACACTTGATTACGCTCGATGACTCGTCGATGTATCACAACGTCATCAAGGGATATTGCTTCCGATTCACTTGGCCACACGTGGCTGAACAAAAACAAGAAAACAGAACCCCAAGCGCACATGTTGTGTTCATCAACATGTACCCGGAACGAAGCCGAACCACATGTGGTGTCTGCACAGAGTTCTACCTTGATCGAAGGTGGACTCATATCACCGCATTGATGCAGTTGGAGCATCGATCGAAGCGAGGATTAGTTTAGCGATAATGGCACCGAGAGGGATAAAGGCAGGAGTCGGTTGGACGAGGAAAATACTCCCCCATGGTAGGTACGAGCTTGTTTAGTCGTAACTGCGATTAGAGCGAAGGTGGAAACGGCCAATGTTTGTTTTCGCTCGTCGTGCTCGCGCCACAGGGCAAGCTCACCCCCAATCGAAGCAAAGCTACAAGGGTGGGAGAGACGGAGAGAAGTTGCCGAAGGGGATGAAATCGGATGCAGCACACCAGAGGGACAATCGAGACTGAAGCGTGCCGCTAAGCCGCCGCAGAATCAAATACAGTCGTCCACGAGGCTCGCATACGTTCGTATACCCAGCAGTGGGGATCATAATTGCATAGCCACGATTAATAATTAGACGTGCAATTGGGCGTCAACCGGCGGTACGCGTTATTCGATTTATCGAAATGGGCGCGTGTGGGTGTTGCGACACGCTTCAACCGGAATATCGATTCCACTCACCTTCTTCCTCGAGGGCGTTCCAGTGTTCGATCCCCCGTGCCCATTTTGCCCTCGCGATGCACCACTGGACTCACCAGTCCAATCCCACGAATCTTCCAATGCATAATTACGCCGATCCTTCCACTACTGGACCCAAATCACTGCAACTGCTACATACCCAAATCAGGGCTAGTCCGGTAGTACTTGATCAGTAGTCCTGATAGTAGCGATCAATCTGATAGTAGTAATTAATGTTTCTAATAGTAGTAATCAATATGGGTCTCTTTATCAATCAATCCAATCACTACGAGATACAACTCCTTACATGTGCTACATTTGTAACGATACAGATTCTTCTGGAACTATGACATCCAAGTATATCAAGGTTTGGACCAATCTTGTACATATAGATTTGGACCAATATTCCGATAGAATACCTTTTATTCTATCGGAATATTAGTCCAAATCTATTGAAAAACTTGTGCCAGGACTTTGGCCTGATTGCGATAGCAGATCCAAACTAGTTACGTATGATTCAACTTGTAGTGTAAGGAGAATCCGCTGCTAAACAGATCGGGAAACAGGCAGCATTTGAGCCCTGGAATCCTGATCTTCATTTGAATATGATCATTTGACAGTGTGATCGAATTCTTGTACTGATTTTTGATCCCGTAGAAAGCTTAGCACCTGGTAAGATTGAGGACTAAGCTTACTTTTAGCTGTGGCCTTCCGAACTGGATTTGCACGTGGTAACTGTAATGAGTTTGATCTCGCAGTAACAGTATCAATCGCTGGGACCTTTATTGAAAACTACTATTGGGACTATTGATTTTTACTACCAGACTGATCCTGATCAGTATCTGATAGTTGTAATGATGTGTACCTATTCTTGAGAATATTGCCTACAACTACCAAACCGACGCTGATCCGTATCTCCTCGTAGTAACATTGATTACTACCAGATCTTCATTGATCACTAATTTTAGGGATATCGACAAATACGACTGGACTAACCGTAATTGGGATACCGTAGTTGTAATCACAGGGGTGTATCAGTAATCACACTGATTACTAGGTCCGATGATTGTAACAATGATCGCTGCTATCAGACATGTATTGATCACTGCTATCAGACATGTATTGATCACTTCCCTTATTAACGTTGATAGCCACTACCAGAGAGACCCCAATTTAGATCCGGCAGTCACAACGATGTGGACCTGACACTACCAACATCCATTATTCCCCAACCAAATTCGCCAAGTAAACAATTCAGCAGCTTTCCATCGGATTGAAATTACCACCGTAACATTTCCTGTAGCTCCTAATCAAGCTGAATAATGATGAAATTGTATTTGAATAAACCAGATCATTATTTCGGGAGGAACCATAGCAGACCCAACAGGATCAAATTCTCATTCCGTTTTCGGCTCAGCCGTCTCTTGCCGCCGGATGTGCGATTCAGACACCACAGAGATACTTCAGCCCGGACGTGTCTTTCTCCTGCAAGTGCCGTGAGCTTTCCCAACTGCGGGGTAGCGATTTATCGACATGTGTCACAGAGTGGGGTCCTGGAATACGTGCATAATTGCTCGGTTTCGTCTCCTTGACGACTCAACGCTTTTTTCCCGTCAGCCACGGAGAAAAACACCCTCGAAATCCCTCTTCGCTTTTGCCGTCGATCCCACCCCCCCCCCCCCCCCAACAATACCAACACAACACTTCGATATATCCAAACCAATGCAATATACACATGGCTGGGACAACTCGCCAGTTGGGCTCACCGACCCTTTTACCCATTCGTCAGCATATCGCGTCCTTTACGGGGCGGCCGTTTAATCATTGAAAAGGGCCGTGGCTGCATCGCAGACCCATCGCTTTTCTGAAAGGCTCCATTTTGCAGTGAGCACGCACGATCGCAAAAGCTCCTCGTAAGTTTTACGCCACAGGTTTGCTTTTCACCCTTCCTCTCTCTCTCTCCCTCTCTCTCTCTCTCTCCCTCTCTCTCTCTCTCTCTCTCTCTCTCTCTCTCTCTCTTACTCTCTCCCTCTCTCTCTCTCTCTTCTTTTCCTTTCTCTTGGGCTCTCGGGCACACATTTTTATATTCATTCTCACTCTTTCAGTACACTTTTCTCCTAATGGGATTCCGACCAAAGCGAGGGGATTTCTCCCTTATACAGTATATACGAATGTGTTTTATCGACGATCGAGAGGAACGCTGCGCTTTACCACGAGATGCATAATAACCCCGAGGTGGCCCGAAAGGGCGAAAAGGGGGGCAATGGGAGTTGGTTACCATCGGAATCGCGTCGAGGGTGTACGCGAGTATGTACGATCCAGCCCGAATGGAGCACCTCAACGGATAACCCGGAACGTACTTCCTCCAGTGCTTCGATGTATAAAAGCACATATCACCCATATATATATATATACTTGTATAATAGAGCAACGTTCTATACACTATACTTCACCGTAGAAAGTTTAAGCCCCAAAGACTCGTCGAAGCTCCATCCCCAAGCCGACTGAATATTTCCCGGGCTCTCGCGGTACCCTGCGAACGTTTCCTACACATATCTATAGTAATATAATTTCTCCGCATGCATGTGTGTGTACGTGTGTGTTTTTACCAGATCATCGTGTCCTAGCCCCGTCTTTCCACTCGATCGAGCAAGGGTCACCCGCCTTCCGGTGGAAAAACTTTTGTGAAACTTGCCGGGTCAATCTCCCACGGAGCGCGGCCTCGTCGTCGTCGTTGCCGCACGCCACGGTGCCGTCGCGTCCCACATGGGGAAATACTTGGATATAAAGATCGATGATCGTTCCTGCGTCTCTGTGCTCGCGTATGCCCCCCCCCCCTCAACCCTCTTCCCGTGACTCCAAGATATAAACTTCCTTTCAAGGGAGCACAACGGAGATGCTCTTTAAATTCTATATTGTTCATGGACAAACATATATATATATATATATATATATATATATATATGTTGACAGTAAGAATATCGTAGACCACGCTGATCGGATGATGCGAGACGAGTACTTTCCGACCGAATAGTCTTGCTATATAAACTCCATGTCGAGCTTTCTCTCGTCCCTCAAATTACCAAGATCTCGTTTCACCATAATCTCATACTTATATATATATATATATATATATATATATATATATATATATATATATATATATATATATATATATATATTTGTGTGTAAAGGTATGTATGTATATGGGACCGAGAATGTCTATCGAATTTGTCCAGGAAAAAAGTAGTCTCTTTTATTTCGATCAAGAATCAAGAAGTAGGAAGAGAGAATCAAGGAGAGACAAATAGAGAAACAAGGAATCCGTTTCAGGGTTCAGGCTCACGTTGTCGAGCCTATTTACTTGCATTTTATTGTTCGCGATAAACACCATTATCCGGTGAGGTAGTGGATAATGAATGGGTCTCGGTTCTCGGTCTTGTCACTCCGTCGCGGATCGCGGAGAGCTCTGAAATGGATGTCTTATTGGTTTATCCGCTGGTCTCGTTGGGGGTAGGGCGAGCCGGTGGTGCGGGTGCAACTGTGAGAATACGTCTACTGTAGCTCAGCTTTACTGAAGCCGCCTCTCTCTCTCTCTCTCTCTCTCTCTCTCTCTCTCTCTCTCTCTCTCTCTCTCTCTCTTTGTCTCTCTCTCTCAGCGAGTTACCAATGCGGTCCCTTCGTTTCTATCGAGACTCAGTTATATCGCGATTCCCCATCAACCGTAGACACGATTTTATTATTTTTGTTTCCTCTACCTTCCTTCCTCTTTTTTTGTTATTTGTTGTTACGCTTTTTTTTTACTTCTTCCTCTTCTTGTATCCACGGTGGGCGATCCAGACTCTGATTCGATCTCGTATCCCTAGTTCTTCAAGTTTCTGTCAATGAGAATGGGAGAGAATATTATTTATTTCGTGCTAAACTAAATAAACTATATACTAATAATAACTATCCTAATGTTTATCGGGGCCGGGTGGAAATTCCGAACTTTGAATGCTCCGATGGTTAAACATTCCGAATTTTAATATTCCGAAATTCAGGATAGGGCTGGGTTGAAATTCCGACCTTTCAATTATCAGAACGCTCAAAAATCCGAAAGAATTTTACACGAAAGACCAAAACTCCGAAAATCTGAACAGCGTCAAAATAATTAGGCTATGGAAGTTTTTGAAGTTTCAAAATTTTCAATAAATCGACGAATTATTTCAAGAATTTTTTAAAATTAAGAAGTGATTTTGCGTCAATTTTGAAATTTGTCTAGACAATGTTATACGTTCTACATCATTTACAGTCAACCGTGCAGACTTCGGCTGGCATGATCTTGATATGGAGGCCGGGTTGAAATTCCGCACTTTGAATGCTCCGACCCCCCATGGAAATTTATGTATGTAAAATATATGTAGAAAATATATGCTACATATATATATATATATATCGGTCGCATATATAGTGACGAAAAATAGAATAATACGTATATATTCAGTATATATGCACCAAATATATGACGCATATATGACCCATATATTTTCGATATATTTTTCTGACAAAAAAAATATATGCTACGTATAAACACTATATATGATGCATATATGAGGCATATACGACGCATATATTTTCGATATATTTTCAATCAATTTTTTTGTCAGAAAAATATATCAAAAATGTATGCGTCATATATGACTCATATGTGTGGCATGTAGGGGAGAGTGGGGTAATTGAGAACGGCGGGTAATTGGGAACACATATAAGTAGCACTTTCCCCCGCACTACGCGGCCCTACACCGGTCCAAAAGGCGCATCTAGCGCCCCCCCAGTGCGTACGCGACGGTGAGAGTGGAAGGCCGCACGCGCGCTGTCACGGTGAGTCGAACAATATTTTTTGCATTTCTGTTATAATTTTTAACCTGTGTTATAACAGATGTACTACTGTGTCCAAAAAATAAAGTGACATTGTATTTATTTCGAAAATTCTTTATTTATTTTTCCAAATCAATTTCATCCCCTTCAAAGTAATCCCCTCCCGATGTATGCACTTATGCCAACGGATTTTCCAATCTTCGAAACACTGATTGTAGTCACTTTCCGGGATAGCCTTCAGTTCCGTCTTCGCTACAGCTTGAATCTCCTCTATCGTATCAAAACGGTGTCCCCGGAGCGATCTTTTGAGCTTGCTGAACAGCCAGAAGTCGCACGGCGCCAGATCAGGTGAATACGGTGGTTGCGGAACGATATGGGTTGAGTTTTTGGCGCCGTGCGACTTCTGGCTGTTCAGCAAGCTCAAAAGATCGCTACGGGGACACCGTTTTGATACGATAGAGGAGATTCAAGCCGCAGCGAAGACGGAACTGAAGGTCATCCCGGAAAGTGTTCATGAATCAGTGTTTCGAAGATTGGAAAATCCGTTGGCATAAGTGCATTGCATCAGGAGAGGATTACTTTGAAGGGGATGAAATTGATTTGGAAAAATAAATAAAGAATTTTCGAAATAAATACAATGTCACCTTATTTTTTGGACACAGTAGTATATATCATGTCTTTGAGTTCTAAAATACCATATTTCGTTACTATCATTCAGGTATTATATATTGTCAATCGCCATGTGATTTTAAAGTTCACCCCTAACAATGTTAGGATGGCGGCCATTTTAATTTATATTGACTAATACGGGAAAGTGGGAACAGCGTCTTGCGGGTAATTGGGAACGGTCCCAATTACCCCATAGTATGTTTTAACGTTTTACATGGTTTCAGATGCCTCGAAATTACATTCGAAAGGCTGCAACAAAGTACCGAATTGAAGATCTTCGCCATGCAATCGAAGATGTGAAAAATAAAAAGCTCACATTGGGTAAAGCTGCTTCCAAATACACAATACCAAAAAAAAAACATTATTTAAACAATTAAGACAAGAAGAACTGAAAATACCAAAAAAAGGTCGGCGCACGGTATTTAATCAAGAACAAGAAGACCAACTCGAAAAATACATACTTGATTGCTGCAAGTCTTTTTATGGCATAACACCTAAATCGCTGCGTAAAATTGCTTTTCGATTTGCTGAAGCTAACAAACTAAAACACGACTTTAACAAAGAAACCCATCTAGCAGGCAAAGACTGGTACTATGGCTTTATGTCTCGTCATCCTTCCATCAGTTTACGGATGCCAGAAGCTACTTCACTTAATAGAATAACAGCTTTCAACGTCACTGAAGTGAATCTGTTTTTTGATCAATTAAAAACGATCCAAACAAAATACAAGATTCCTGGGCATCGTATTTTTAATATTGACGAAACCGGCATAAGCACAGTTCAAAAAAACTACAAGATATTAGCTCCAAAGGGCTTAAAACAGATAGCAAAAGCGACAAGCGGAGAACGGGGTGTCACAACAACAGTAGTTTGTGCTGTCAGCGCCAGTGGCACGTATGTTCCTCCCATGTTTATCTTCAAAAGAAAGAGAATGAACGAGCTGTTAATAAAAGGCTGTAATGGAGACATGATTGCCACGGTTTTTGATTCTGGTTGGATAAATGAGTCCATATTTCGGGACTACTTGCGACACTTTATTTCTTTTGTGAAACCTACAAAAGAAGAACCAGTATTGTTAATAATCGATAATCACGAAAGTCATATCAGCCTAGGAGCGTACGAGCCATTCCGAGAAAACAACATGCATGTTCTTTCCTTGCCTCCTCATGTGTCTCACAAAATGCAGCCACTGGATCTCACAATCTTCAGTTCATTGAAGATGGCATACAATAAAGAATGTGAGGTCTACATGGTTAACAATCCTGGCAAACGAATAAGCCAATACGAGGTTGGAGAACTTTTCACAAAAGCGTACAATAAAACAGCTAACATAAGCAAGGCTGTTAGTGGATTTAGAGCCGCTGGAATTCATCCCATGGATCCTGACAAATTTAAGGACAGCTTTGAAAATACGGTATTCAATCAATGCCACACCAGCCAGACTCAAGAATGCAATGTTAATCAAACTGCAGAAAATGAATGTTTGAATGAGTCCATTAACACTGTCAGTCAGAGGCAAATACCAACACAAGATGCCAATGTTATTCCTGAAAATGACGACGATTTGAGCGTTGTCATGAGTACTACTCCTCCAGCAACTTCTGTGCCTCTTGAAGAAGTTTCGCATACTACTCCTCCATCCACTTCTTTGTCTCTTGCCGAAATTATCAATGTGCCTGTAATTCCCACGACAAGAACCACGTCTAAGCGGCAGAATAAGAAGCATTCTCAGATTTTATCCAGCACACCAATAAAGGTTCAACTAGAGGCAAAAAAGAAAAAACAAAACGAGAGAAAAGCTCAACAAGAAAAAAAAACTACCGGACTAAAAAAAACAGTAAAACTATACAAAAGAAGCCAAAGGGCAACGGTAAAGGAGTCAGGAATTTAAAGAAAGCATTATAAGGAGATGAGAATGATGGCGAGTTTTATTGTATAATGTGCAATAAAAAGTATGAATCCCCACCGACCGAAGACGGGATCATGTGCGCCATTTGTAAACTCTGGGCACATGAAAAATGTACTGCCGGCGAGACTAGTAGAGGTTACGAGTGTGATACGTGCCACGCGAAGAAATTTTAGTATATTAAAAGATTTATTTTTTTTGTTCCTACGTACCCCATACTGTTCCTAATTCCCCCACAGGGTGATCTCAATTACCCCAGGGGGTATCGGGTAAAGAGGAACAGCAATGTTTTATGTTTTTGTTTAGATGTGTAATCAAACGTTCATTATAAAGATTTATTTGTGGTTAATAAGTAAACACTTAAGTAAAGTTTATGTTGTAATAAAAGTTGATTCTGTCTATGACATTTTTGTTTTATTTTCAAGCATTGGAAGTTAAGTGTTCCCAATTACCCCACTCTCCCCTATGCGTCATATATGACGCATACATTTTTGATACATATTCCTGACAAGAAGTATATACTGTGAATAAACACTATTACAGTTGAACGTGATAAAACTTAAAACTTAAACTTAAAAAAAACTTAATTTACACTTAAAGTACACTATTACATATAAACACTATATACACCCACATGAAAATAAAATATATAAAAAATATATCGGAAAATATATAAAACATGTATTAAATATAATTGGTTCGAAAAGTTGGATATGCCAATTATATTTTTGGGCAAGAGTCAAACCTATACGATATATAAATATAAATCCATTTAAGATACATCTTAAATATATCAAACATACAAACTGAATGTATGTTTTATATATTTTAAATATGGTTGGTTAAGCAACTTGAGTAACAGATGACGTTGCAAATCAAAAACATCTTCAAGTCAGTATCTCGCGAAGACCTAGCCGCACTAGCCGGAATAAGTGATCGGAGAAAAAAATTGAAGGTTATGTAATTCTATTCGATTGTCGCTCTCTATGCGAACGCAATTAAGTAATTGATCCGATAATGTTAGTTACCCTTGCAAATCCAAACATTTCTCAATAAACTAACATTGTGTATTGTACGATATGCAGACGATACGAAAGTTAATTTAACAAGTAGAACTAGCTCAGTGGGGAACGTCGCAGCTCATCACTCCGAGGTTCCGGGTTCGAAACCACCTTACGGCGTGTAAGCGTCTGATATAATTTAAATTTGAACCATTAATATATTTGAACCGCAAACACTGTAATCGTAATTAATGACAAGGAAAAATATCGTAAATGGGTGCAATTATGTAAATAACGTCATAACAAAATTTTTAAGAATATTTCAAGTATATCTTAAATACACGTTGAATGTATTTCAATAATATTGTAAATGTAGTATGAACATATTTCAAGTATATTTTTAACGTAGTATGAACATATATCGTGTATATTTTAAATGTAGTTTAAATACATTTGAAGTATATTTCAATTATAAGTCGAATACATTTAAAATACATTTGTAGTATATTTTGAGGGTAATTTGAGTACATTGTAGATATATTTTCAATATAGTTTGAATATACGTACCCGCCTATCCAACATATATATTTTTATATACATTCTGAAGATCTATTTTGGCCGAAAACTTTGATATCGCGAATATATTTTTAATGCATTTCCCGTATATATTGCATATATCTAATCTATATCTAAGATGGATAATATATATCTGAAATATATTTTACATCCATTTTTAATATATCGAAAAATATATTTTTACATATATTTTATTTCCGTGTGGGCAGATATGCTACGCATATCTGTACATATGTGGCATGTATGTAACATTTATGCAGTATATATGTGGTATGCATGCAGTGTGTATGCAACATATATGCTAAATATATGTGGTATCCATGCAGGTTAGATGCTACATATATCATTGATATATGGTACAGTGATATACAGTAATACCACGCATTTACATCTCATATATAAAAACGTTACGAAAATTAGAATTTGGCACATATATGCGACATATATTTTCAATATATGCCATACATTTCACATATATTACAATTATTAATAAAATAAATTTGCCGTATATTTTTGCGTATATAAATTTCCATGGGGAACGGTTTAAAATTCCTAATTTTAATGTTCCAAAATTACAAGGTTACTCAAAATCATGCCAACGAAAGTCTACACAGTCGACTGTAAATGATGGAGAACGTATAACATTGTCTGGACAAATTTCAAAATGGACGTAAAATCACGTCTTAATGAATAAAACAATCTTTAAATAATTCGTCGATTTAATGAAAATTTTGAAACTTTAAAAACTTCCATAGCCGAATTATTTTGACGGTGTTAAGATTTTCGGAGTTTTGATCTTTCGGGGTAGTATTCCTTCAGAGTGTTGAGCGTTCTGATCATTCAAAGCTTGGAATATCAACCCGGCCCCGGTTAATCACTGGTCAATAAATATGAATAACAATAGTAATAATAATAACAGTGTAAATGTTTTCCAGTTCAAACTGAGAAAGTGCGTTGCCCCGAGCAATAAAAACTCAAAACAATAAGAATAATAACAATATGAGAATACTAAATTACGCTTAACTCATAAACACACGCGTGCCACAATTTATCCAGCAGTCTGTGCATTGAGGCTCGCTTGAACGTGCATTGGTTTTCACAGGCTCTTACTTGAGGGCAAGGCGAATTTCATAGGTAGTCTCAGATGGTGCACAACGACTTGAGAGACCGGGATAGTGAGGTGAGAACGAAAGTTTTGTTTACCTGAGACAATCCGTACAAGACGACGCGTGGTCCATACCTTGTATACGTGTTGTTTGCTCGTGACGTAGCTTACAACGATCTGAATTACAATGGCTGAAACGAGGAGCATCCATTTGGAAAAGCACACTTCATATATATATATATATATATATATATATATATATATATATATATATATATATATATATATATATATATATATATATATATATATATATATATATATATATATATATATATAGGTAAAGCTCCAGAGGTTCTACTATTCGAAGTGCTCCACTCCGCGAATAGTTTCGTTCGCAGCATGTGCGCAACCTGTTTCTCCTATCTTGTTTGCAATGATTGGACCATTGTTGAGAATTGCACGCCTGAGAATTAGCCTAATGTCGTAAGAATAAAGTGTGGGGTGCTCGGATTCGGCACGGGTGAGGGGACTTAGAGAAAGAAAATACCTACACACATACATACATACATACATACATATATACATACATACATACATACATATATACATACATACATACATACATATATACATACATACATACATACATATATACATACATACATACATACATATATACATATACATACATACATATATACATACATACATACATACATACATACATACATATGTATATATATATATATATAAGTATGTACAAAAAGGAAGGAAAAGGAAGCAGAGGAAAAGGACGATTGCGCGGTCCTTACGCAAACGCAAGAATCGTACGGTCTCAATTTCCAAGGATGGCGCCGCTATACGGAACCAGTGGTGGAGAGCGCGTTTCGCGAAATAAAATATGAGTTCAGTGGGCCTATTAGGAATTCTCTCGCTCTTTCTATACCTCTCGAT
>OZ023314.1:2254341-2305242 GCA_964007375.1 Ophion obscuratus | reverse complement strand
GTATGAAACCGGATTTTTTTTGTAAAAATTACACGTCTGTTGTTTGAAAATTTTAAAAGATATTTTATTCAAAATACTCTCCATTGCGATTTATACATTTTTCCCACCTCTCCGGCAGTTTACGAATGCCACGCCAAAAAAACAGTTTTTCTGTTGAAGCGAACCAGTTGTCGAGCCATTTTCGTACATTTTGAAGCGTTGTTTGGCGAGAGCGTGTCCCATTGATGCGAATAGATGATAATCGGACGGAGGCAAGTCTGGAGAATAAGCCGCATGCGCTAGTATTTCCCAACTGAACGCCTCGATCGTTTCCCTGACCCGTTTTGCTGTGTGTGATGAAGCATTATCATGGAGCAAAATGACTTTGTGTTGCCTTTTTCCATATTGTGGTCTTTCAACCGAATGGAGACGGCTTTCTGCGTCACATTCAATTGATCCGCGAGTTCTTGTTGACTTTGAGTATCATCTTCATCCAATAAGGCTTGCAATTCATTGTCTGCGAACTTTTTCGGTGGTTTCCCACGCTCTTCGTTTCTCACGTTGAAATCACTAATTTTGAATTTTTTGAACCACTCGAAATATTGTGTTTTACCAAGAACATGTTCACCGTAAGCTTCGACAAGCATTCGATGTGATTCTGCAGCAGTTTTCTTCAAGTGATAACAGAAAACCAATGCTGTCCGCGAATCGTAGTTCGTAGGCACAAAACTCGACATGTTTAACGTTATAGTAAAATATACCGGTGCAGGGAACTTGGGTTGTTGTGTGTTGAAAATCTTCGTCAGCTGTTAGAGGGAGATGATGGCGCTGCAGAAGCGGTCTTACGGTCGCTAAACTGATGGCTACCCGTGCAGAAATTTTGACCGGGATACCCTATGTCCGATCAAATCCCGATCAGGATTTGTCATGGATTCCCCAAAACCGGTATCCCGGTTAGAATCCAACTTGAATCAGTATCGGCATATGTACGACGACGATGGCATCATTTTGAAAATTTTGGCGTCACGTGTATTTTCTGTATTACTATGGAATTCCTATCTATAGATAGGAATTTCTGTCTATAGATTCCTATCTATAAAATTCCTATCTATAGATAGGAATTACATAGTAATACCGAAAATACACGTGATGCCAAAATTTTCAAAATTATGCCATCGTCGTCGTACATATTCCGATACTGATGCAAGTTGGATTCTAACCGGGATACCGGTTTTGGGGAATAAGTCTCTGTTTATACCCACCGACATGTCGGTGGGTATAAACATGTATTTAAGACAAATTAAAATCAAATTCACAATAATTAGATTAAAATTTACACCAACCGTGAGTTCTTACGTATTCCGAGAGAAAACATTTCGTCGAGGCAAAGAATTTTTTGCAAAAAAAGCTGTCAGTTTCAAATATTACATTATAAATATGAAAAAAATCACAAAATGAGTTGTGAATTTCCTCAAGTTGAAGAAAATAAAAATCGAATTCACGACAGTTATATTAAAATTTACACCACAAGTGTAAACGTATTTTGAGAGAAAACATTGTGTTGAGGCAAAGAAATGTTCGCACAAAAAGTTATGTGCAAAAATTTCTTTGCCTCGAGGCAATGTTTTCTCTCAAAATACGTACGAACTCACTTTTGGCGCAAATTTTAATCTAATCATTTTGAATTTGATTTTAATTTGTCTTAAATACGAAAAAATTCACAACTAATTTTGTGAATTTTTTTGTATTTATAATTTCTTGTCAATACATTTGCATTCACAGATTTTGATGTGAATTTTTTTTAATTCACATAAAAATCTCGCGATGAGCGCGATCTGCCATTTGAATCTTTGGACAATTTTTTTTTTTATTGATAGTTTAATGCACCGAAACTTTATATAATAAATGTTATTTATTTTTATAATAAATTTAAGATGTCATAATTCCATTTTTGACATTTTATTTCAGCCTGTATTCACCCGTGATCCTTCCCAGATTCCTCAATGATTCCATGGGGAATCTATTTAGAGTCATTAAAGGATCCGGTTCTGGATCCCTAATGGAATCCAGTTTACGGATCTTACATTTAGTCTTCGAATCTGATCCGATATCGGACTAGATCCCGACTGGGAGCCCGGGGTACAAGTCAGAATCTAGCTCTATCCCTGCCAAAATTTCTGCACGGGTAGTAGCATCTATAGGAAAATTCCGGTTTCATACTTCTACACCTGGTATATATATATATAGGGTAGCTTGAAAAGTGACGTTCAAAAAGAAAATCTAGACGCCTCGTACTGTTTCAAATCACCCCCATTCACGTTCTACGATCTTTTTCACTTTTCAAGAGAAGAGCATTTTTTATTTTTCTCTTTTTTGTGTGAAGTTGGAAAGGGCATGTTGAGCAAATGTGGACTTATCGCTCTGTAGTTCTTTAGCAGTCTGCCATACAAAAATGAAACCTTCTTTGGTCAATAAGAAATTTATCTGCGAAAAAAAAATCTGCAGATGCAATTTCTGTGATCCTTATTGTTAGTGGGGCAAGATGAGCAAGGTAAGAATTGCATTAAAAAAAAACAGACGTACGCAACGATTACATTCAGTTACATTTGTATTAAAATACGTATTAAATCTCGACAGATACTTAAATTTACTAAGTTCCAATGCTCGCCTGATTGCTGCATCTTGTTACTCATACAATGGTAGAAGAAAATCTTTCAATCACGTTTTTTTAACTTGTGGGTGGAAAAATATTGAAATGTCCCGTGTTACCGCCTCGTGCGCTGCATGGCAACGGGTGATGGCGTGATGTGTTCCCCTCCCCTATACGTCCCTTACCGCCATTTGATGCATCCGCGTGCGGTGCTTAGTTTTCCAGATATTTCGATTGCCGAACTTATCCGACTGCTCAACATTCCCCTCCCTACCCTACTTTCCACACGACTTTTTTTTTACTTGTGTTATCATTACGAAGTGCACTGTCAAGCAATAAATAAATGACCAACCGAATACTAAGGGTCATGCCTAAGATATTGATTCAAAGGTCGAAAAATAGGTTTTGAGAGAATCGGTCACTAAACTGACAGAAAAATTCTATTGATATGAACTAACCGCGTCCATTTGATTTTTAAAATTTTGAATTAACTACATTTTTCGTGAAAACAAATTTTTCCTATTGCATTCCGTTGCTGGAATTATTTATTTGAAATATATTTATATATTCAAATCAAAATCTATTTTATATCTTCCCGCTAACTAAATATTTTACTTAATCGTAATAAATCTGTAATTCGATTTCATGTGTTCAAAAAAAAATTTGTTGAATCTACTAAATGTATCTATTTGATTTTTGTAAATTTGAAATTAATAGAATTTTTGTAGTCTACCATTTTTTCTATTAAATTGATCTAATGGTCTGTCTTTATTGCAACACACATATTAAAGGGGAGTGGAAGGAGAGAGAGAGAGAAATTATATCCATACATACATACATACATACATACATATATATATATATATATATATATATATATATGGTAGACTACGAAATTCTATTTAATTCAAATTTACAAAAATCAAATAGATACATTTAGGAGATTCAACTAAATTTTTTTGAACATATGAAACCTGGCCTTCTGAAATGATTTTTTTCGAAGAAAATATTTCACATATATAGAACCTAGAAGCTGCCTACTCATAGCTACGCAAGCTGCCTATGCTACCGAATATTTGTAAATAGTAAATTAGTAAATATCATTGTGATAATTATAGAATTTTATAGAATAACATGCTATAGATTTTTCAAACATAACCTATATGTATATAGGTTATGTTTCGAAAGAACAAAAAATATATATATACACACTTTAAAAATCATTTCAGAAGGCCAGGCAATGACAAATTTACGATACAAAATCGTTGTCGTAAAACTCTCAATTAAGTGTTTCGTTTAATTTTGGATTTATGAAATATTTTATGCATATAGTACACTTGGATTCACAGTGTACATTTAAGCAAATAAAGATTTATTTGAATGGAATATTTATTCATCCAATTTGAGTATATTTAATATTTGAAAAGAATAACTGAGGCAAATAAAAATATATATCTTTAAAGCAAATAAGATGGTAGTAGACCGTGCGACAAGGAAAAACCCATTTTATTTAAATAGATCCTATTCAAATTACATATATTTTTTTGGCAGTGTTAATTTCAAATGATTAACAAAAGTTATATACTAGTCTGTGCGACTCCTAATAGCTTTGAAAAACTTTCAAGTGGAAAGTACATATAAGAGGCAAAAAGTAAAAATGCTACAGGAAAATTCGAAAAAAAATTAATGAAAATGCTTTTTTTTCTCGAAAAGTTAAAAAGATCGCGAAACACACACGGGGGTGATTCGGATCGAAACGAAGCTTATTCCTTTTGGATGTCCCTTTTTGGGCCACCCTGTAACATGTATCGAATATACTCACGACAAATTTTCGTTGCCGTGTGAGAACAAATTCCCCCCCCCCCCCCCTTTTTGTAATAATTTCCACGCGCGACTTGGAGCGTATTTTACGAAACGACTCGAGTTCGCTTGAGACTTATATTATTATTACCACAGCGCCCATTCGATACGAAGTTTCAAACGGTAGGTGAAGAAAAGCGGAAGGGTTTTCCACCCGCCCCTTTAACCCTTCGTCCTTCTCAGCGCTCTTTTCTCTCCTCCCTCGGAACGCTCATCGCCGTGATAATTATTTGTTTCGAAGATTGAATAAAAAATTCAAATGAGTTCGGAGAGAAAAGTTTTTTAACAGCATCCGCCTGTGGACGCGCGAAGGAACCGCACTGAGCGCGATGCTGAGTCGAGCGAGCGAGAGAAAGAGAGAGAGAGAGAGAGAGATGTGCGGCTCTCAGAGCTGAAGAAAAAGCCCTTGCCCGCGGATCCCGAAGCATCAAGCTCCGGTACACAAAACTTTGATCTTGACATTATTACAATCCGCGGAATTGCGGGAGTCACGCAAACGCATATTCTTTTTTTGTTCTTCAGTTTTGCTTTCTCATTTTTTTATATTTTTTCTTAAATCCAATATCCCGACAGCAAGCAATATGAAATCTACTTTACGACACCCGGAAGTAGCGATAAAAAAATACAAAATTTCTTTCGAGTTCGTACGTCTCGTACGTACTCGAAAGAAGAAACAGTTCAAGTTCGCGTCGGATGCAGCCAGTGAGGGCTTACCAACTCGTTCGTGTACCCCCGTAATTGTAATATTACGATATCAAACTCAATATTACTTTAAATAATTTTGCGAATTTGTCGCGGTCCTTTGATGAATGCTTTGCGAGAACACCGACAATTCATCAATTTGTCACGTTTGTATATTTTTTTAATCGTGTTGGACAAATGACAGGTGGCAGCTTTTCATATTGCGATCGGTTTTAGTTGTGATTTTTTTTCGGCAATAAGTATTTCAAGGAAACTCGGAGAATTTTACTTGAATATATATATATATATATTTATATATTGGCAGGTCAGAACGGTGTAAATTAAAAAATCAATAATCAATTAATATAATCATTATTCGTTAATTATTAACCATTGAAAATCATCAATGAAAAATAGCATAAATTCTACTCGAAAATATTTTCGAGTAGAATTTATGCTATTTTTCATTGGATTTTCAATGGTTAATAATTAACGAATAATGATTATATTAATTGATTATTGATTTTGCCAATATATAAATATTTTCGAGTAGAATTTATGCTATTTTTCATTGATGATTTTCAATGGTTAATAATTAACGAATAATGATTAAATTAATCGATTAATGATTTTTTAATTGACACCGTTCTGACCTGCTAATATATAAATATATATGTCGAATTGAAAAATCGTCTTGATTCGATGCATATATCCGACAAAAAAGGTCCTATGAAATGTTATCGTAGGTCTGATATTTTTGCCGGAAGAGTGGAAAATCTTAAAATTTACTATAAATTCAATGTTTATGTTCAATAAGTTTTGAAAGAGTAGATTCATCATAAAACTATATGAGACCGTTATTATAGTTCAATTCCCTACCAAAGTATATATTCTGCATTGTCGTACGTTCACTCGTTGGCGAGTTATAAAATTCAAAAGTAGCAAGCAAAGTTTTCTACATGTTATTAGCATTAGAAATAGAAAATGACAATGGGAAACTTCTAAATATTGACATTGAGGGATCATATTTTAATAGGCGTCTTATTTAACCTCATTGCAACTACTGAAGAGAGGAATTTGGAGAAAATGATCGATTTTTTTAAAAATCACCTTTATATATATATACAGTAGATATAATAATATATAATATAATAGAATATAAATTGTCAAGTGAGAACCGTATAAATTAAGGGAATATCCCTTTAAAAAATGCAATCCTTATTATTCACACAAAAGGTGAGGATTTCACTCGTGAATATTTTAATCTCCAAATTTGAAATACACATGGAACATTCCACACCATTTCATCTAGTCCGTGACCCCGACCATTTTTGGTTTTCCTGATTTTTTTGTTATAGTAAAATTGTACCCTGTGAACGGAATATCCACCCCAAGTTCCGGCCTGACGAAGCAGAATTGGAAATCACAAAATCATTAGTAGCATCATTGGAGATTAAAGTGATAAAAATCTTCTTAAAAAATATGATTAATTCGAAAGAAAATAGAAGGAAAAATGGGCCCACGACGAGACTAGTCTTAAAAATCATAGAATGGGTCACTCTATTTTAGAGGTTAAAAAAAAAGCAATCGTCTTTTTAAAAAAATTGTTGTCCGTTTAGATGCAAAAAAACGTTGAGATTTGATAATTGATAATCTCTTTATATTTTTTCAACGAAAGTACGCTTCAAAATGAAAAAAAAAGATATTTGTCGTAATATTCGTCGGAATCTCAATTAGTTCAGAAGTTATCAGCGTTCAAACGTTTCCAAAACTTTCGAAATCGACATTTTTTGGAAAATTATAATTCTCGAAAGAGAAGAGAAAGAAAACAAAAAATTGGCGTGGATATTCGTTTCATGGGGTACAATTTTACAAAAAAAAAAAAAAAAAAAAAAAAAACTGGAAAACCAGAAATGTTCGGGGTCACAGGCTAGGTGAAAAGGCGTGGAATGTCCCATGTGTATTTTAAATTTGAAGATTAATATATTCACGAGTGAAATTCTCAGCTTTGTGTGAATAACGAGGATTAAATGGAAATTAAAAGGATTGAAAAAACAAGCTTAGAATGTCCGACATACACCCACAAATATATATACATATATATGCATGCGTGTGTCGTAAAATAAGTAACTTCCAATTGCTCGAAAAAAAACTCACTAATTATAATTATCAATATAATTTTCGTTGTTTTTTTTTTCGTTAACGAGAGTAACTGATATAAGTATGACGCGTTGGAGATGCTCGGCGCGTGAACGGCAATCTTCGCCAGAGGAAAGCGAAGTTACGAGTTAAGCTGTAAGAGCATCTCCTCCCTTGAGGGTAATTATTTTCCTGTTTCCTTCACGTCAACTGACATTGGTAGCGAGGTGGAGTAACATTTTCGGTGCCAGGAGAGAAAGAGAGAAGTGTGCTGTTCAAGGATTAATTAAATCGTTCCCTCGTATACTCTGCCGAACAAATAATACCACTCGATCGAGTCTCCCTCCTTTCGCTGCTCACCCTTCTGCACTGCGTCCTGGGTTCCCGTTTTTCTCTTTCTCCCTGGAACTATTTGAGTGGGACCAAGTGCGCAAACACCTGGGAAAACGGAGCACGCCCATCTAATCACAGGTTTTAGAACAGCCAAATAAAATCAAAATCAATTTAAGGAACGATGTTGAAAAATAAAACTTTAGGTGTAAAGGTTTTTATTGAAACAACTATTTGGTTGTTTCATTCTGGTTCGTAGTTTCTCCGATTCAAATAATAATGATATTTATTATAAAAGAGAGATTTTTTTAGCGTACAAGACACTCGAAATCCGACTTCGGTTTATTTTTTAATTTTTTCTAGGGCTGCCTGTGGCCCAAAGCAGTCCAGTTTTCAATATGTTTTTCTGATCAGGGTGTTGGATTGACGCGGTCGGGATTTTATACACAATTAATCCATAGTCTTGGCAAGTTTGGGTTTTTCCTAAATTCATAAATATTTATAAAAAAATGCAGTTTTTATTATTAAACAAACTGCTGCCGTTGCTGCATGGCCGATCGGTGCTTCTGCCCACTAGGGTGATCGAAAATAAAAAAGAAAAAAAGTATTATACTTTTAGTACAATAGTCAAATTTTCTTACGAGCGGATACTTTTCTGAAATTTTGAATTCGATTTTCCATTTGTTAATAACAAATGATCAATGTTCTTTTTACAACATTAATAATTTGTTATTAATGTTGTTAAATTTTTGAATGTTTACAAAATGTTTCTTGCAAATCAAAGTTAAGAATCAAGACACCAAAACCATACGATAAAAAATGTATTTTCAAAATGTCAAGCTTACGCAGACCCCTTAATATTGTTAAAAAAATGTTCGATTGGAAAATCGACAAAAAGCATGAGGCCAGTCGTACGCCATTTCCAGGGTTCACTTTTGATACGACTGTTAGCAATTATTCCCGCATCCTCCTCCGTTAGCCTTCTTTCCCTCCCGAATATATATGCATATAAGAGAAAAAGAAACAGAGCTGACAGGTAGCGCAAATGCGAAGAATATCCGAGGCTGAACAGAGCTGGGTTGAAATCGACGCTGCTCCGTGAGCTGTGAGCTCGTCCTGTAAATAAAATACGACAGGGCCATGGAGGGCAGCATAGGTGCTAGGAGCCAAAGGGGTACGGGGGCGGTTGGTAATGGCCCGGGGAACGGGTAATGGCCACTGCACTCCGGCATCACCGGAGATAAATGTAAATGAAGCCGAATGGCTCGCGGAGAATGGCCGCGCGTCAAGAGCTGCAGCAACTGTATGTGTGTGTGTGTGTACATTATATATATATATATATATATATATATATATATATATATATATATATATATGTATGTATGTATGTATGTATGTATGTATGTATGTATGTATGTATGTATGTATACATGTAAATATATATGTACGATATCGGGACGCGTACATTTTTACCAAACACACCAAGCCCATGAATAACAGAGTGAGCTTCAATTTGCCAACTTTTGCAGCTGTAATACCCAGGTAAACGTCTTTTTTCCCCGTCGTGTCTCCACCTCCGGGAAAAGTGCTCATCAAACGGTTTTGCTTCTTCCTCATTTGATTTGGGTTCGCATCCGTCCAGGATGCCCAATCCACAAATGAGAATCCGCCCAGGCGAGCGAGAATATCTTGAAAGACAGCTAATTGCGTTTCGAGGTTCTCCATCGTAGGCTATTCGGGTGTTGAGGCTGCTGGGCAACTGATGCTGTCCATCCAAACGCTGTTTCTTCGCGTGTACCACTCAACACACGATATCAGCCAGGTCGTAATTGACCTAAGCACCTTTAATCATTGATGTCATTGCCTGTTGCTTGACTGGCCATCGCATCTGGATAACCCACTTTCGGAATTCCGACAACGCTTCTCAGAAGTACAATCCTCTAAAACCATATAGCGCGAACATCCCAAAGACGGTGAGACCTGATGAGACCGGCAGCACGTAAAAACTCCACCATTCAAGCCTGAGGCAAGCAGAATGTTGGATCGAAGCCACTTGGTTGGATCGATCAATACGACCACCCCCATCATCCTGGTAACTGAGCACCCAGTTGGTGTTCAACTGCGTCCATTTGAAATAAAAAAAAACTCCCTGAATCCCATGAATAACGATCAATGGACTCGTGCGGAAGGCAGGCCGGTATCATCGACGATGATGCGTTCCAAAAGCACATGCGCCAGTTTACATTGGCCTGTAATACATGTGGTGTATCTCGTTAGCTTGTACATCCTACTGATATTATTTTTGTGCAAGCCATTTGTTATCGAAGCGGTAATAATACCCCTACTGTTTTCTATGATAGTGATCATTAGACTCCAGGTAGACCGGGTAGCACGATACGGCCCAAGAATTCCAATAACAATGATTAACGTTCCGGACGAGGTGGAGGAGGACGCGAATGAGGGAGCGTACTTTTGAGGGTTGGTGTATGGCGCATCGGTGGTGGTCTTACGGCACGAACGTGTCGTGGCGTGCGGAGAATCGGTAGGAGGAGATTGGGGGCTCGAGAGGGTTGAGTGTGCCACGAGAGACCGACGAGACCCCCGTCCCCCCTCCTTGCCCTACCCACGCCTTGCACACACTCGGGCCCTTGCCACGGTGGAGCTCGGATGGTGTGCACCACGGCTGGAACAACCAGTGTAATATTCGGCCGGTACGTGCGAGCGAGACCTCCGCCAAGAGATAGAGGTGAGCTGTAGGTAAAGGGGTCTTGGAATCGATCGGGCCATTCGTATGGTAATGTAAGCAAGCAACTACCGGACCAAACTGCTTGCGGTTGGGATCGAGCCTCTCGCGCCCAAGACCCGTCGGCGTTCATGGCTACCGGGAGACGAACAACTGCTCGATTGCCAGAGTGAGTGAGAGAGAGAGATGGTGAGAGAACTGGGAGAGCCGAGCTCGGAACCCGGGCCAACCGGACGGGCGGACCAACCGGACTGTCCGATGACCGGACAACCAAAACGCCGCGATGCCAACGGAATCAGGAAACCGAATGATATGATCTACCGACGCTGACGGGGCGATAATTCAACCAATGCTGGGATAAATCAGGCACGAATGAGCGCCGCGGCTGACTCTCGTATGGTAATTCGATGGGAAGTCCATACCCGTGCGCAACGCACACCCATCGATTCTGCCTTTCCATTGGAGCCCAGAACCGATCAACATCTTGCCTCAGCTCCTTCATCGATAGCCAAGGAGGGCCATTGCAGACTCTTCTGCTGCGATCAGGGGATGTTTATCCGATTAAGCTCTGGCGCTTAATTGACCTTGGGATAAATAACCTCCAGGGCTTATAGCCAGGATGTTACAAGGAGAATGATCTGTCCCAAGAGACCCCTGGGACAATGGCAAATCAAGACAGCCCTATCGGAGCGAGACTCTTCACAAAACC
The DNA here is from genome assembly GCA_964007375.1 of Ophion obscuratus. Lineage (NCBI taxonomy): Eukaryota > Metazoa > Arthropoda > Insecta > Hymenoptera > Ichneumonidae > Ophion > Ophion obscuratus. The sequence goes on along the minus strand of OZ023314.1, from coordinate 2,294,151 downwards.
AAACTTCTTCATCGAGCAAGATTAGCGGCATTCCCGCTATAAGATGTCAGAAGTGCGAAGGATTGGTCAAAGACGTGTACCAGGTCATCCTAACTCCTTTCTTAAGACTTGCCGGCAACTTGGCCGCTGGTTGGAAGACCTGTGTACATTTCTGTCATTCTGTATTCGCATAACAAGTGGTAGTTCACATTGGCCAGCCGGTTGGTGGCAATAGCCTTGGACGAGGAGAGTTTTTCGTCGTTGGATTCGTTTTTACAGAATGGACAAGCTGAACGGTAAGCCGGAAGGACCCCGGTAGCTACCTCGCTGGACTACCTGGCTGGTGGACAGATCCACGCTTCTGAAGCTGGTGGGTGCGAGGGGATTCGAGGCACCCCTCTTGCCCGCCTTCACCGGAATAGAGTTATCGTGGCAAAGTGCACGGTAACGCAGTTACCGCTCACAAAGCGACCCCACTCCCGTCGACGAGCGACCACAACAACCTTCATGGGGGATACACGCTCTCGCAAGGCTCTTCTGTCTGTTCTCCGAGGCTATGTAGCCTGTGTGTATACTTCTATCGGGCGGTTTTCCCAAATCCCGTGGGTCGCCTGATTGCCGACCGACAATACCTTCGTACCATCACCATCGGGCCCGCCACCCTTCCTGTCGTCCACTTTCTCGTCGCTTCTTCTTCTCCTTCTTCTTCTTCTTCCTGTCTTGCTCTCCAATCTCGGTGGAGTAGCTGCCATCAATACAAACGTCGAAACATTACCTACTAATGCATCCCCGATAGTTGTTTTCGTTCTCCTTGGTATCCGGTGAACGATCCGGTTTGGCGCAGGAACTTTTGTGGAACTTCCTGGTGCGTGTTCACTCGTCATTGTGCACCAGGACTGGTAAGAGGAAAGCCGAACAAGCCCGTTAGCCTGATGAGTACCGTGATGTAATTGCGGCAGGTACTCTTACATCCAAAGGTCTGCGAAATGTCGCGCCTACGAAGACGACAGCCCTCCGCAGTATCACTCGAGAGCCCTCAAGACTCTGGCACAATCCCTGCCAATTTCGGTGGGAAATCTGATTACGCGCCACATGCCCGCTTGTAAACTGGATACGTGAAATTAATTATCGGAGCGTCGCAACGAAGACGACAACGCAGCGAAGGAGAGCAAGAGTCGCGGGGGTGGGTGCTGCCGGTGATGAGGCCGTCTTGTTGCGAGACTATCTCTGCAGTAACAACGTATGGAAACGAGACTCCAAGCTGAACGCCGCCTCTCTATTCTCTCGGAATTATACCGGTTGATAGGGCCTCGGAGATGTAATGTCTTCAGCTCTCTGTCCCTCCCCCTGCCCTCTCTCTCTCTCTCCCTCTCTCTCCCACGCATTGCCGCGACAGCCCCACATCTCCAGATTTTAGCGGTGGTGTTGGACTAATGATGCAAATACGCGAAGCAGACGTCAGCCTCGAAGATTGCGGAGGAAATCCTCTCCCTTCGCCATTGCTCGCTCTGCTATCTCAGTCGCGCCTTCTCCATCTTCCTCCTTTGCCTCTTCTGTCAACCCTCAGCCTCGTTATACGCTTCGCCCCGCTACAATACTGCTGTAATGTTATCAATTTCTCTCGCTATGCCACCCTAATCCTTCATCTATGGAGGCACCGTGTCTCGTGCATTGTGCGCCGCGATCAACCGATTGCCGTCAATGGACAGCTCATTGGGCCCGTGGAATCATTCGGCTGACGAGAAAAGACCCATTCACCTTAAGATGGGAGGAGAAAATACGACACTGAGGCTATAATAATTATCGCTGTACCAGCGAAAATCAGCTATCAACGGAGACACCCTGGTGCTTTGTTGTTAGGAGTAACGCGACTGAATCCATCTGGTACGTTGTCGTTATTGATTTCACCTAATTGGTGTTTTCTTACTACCCGGGCTGGCAAAGACAACAAGCCAAGCGTTCAATATTTTCAGATCAAGCGCATCAGCCACCAACGAACAATGCCATCTGCCATTGGCCGATCTTTGATTACGAAAGTAGCCGGTGCACAAAAGAAAGTCATGGTGTATGCCGATGATCCGGTGCTATTGATGTTCGGTGTATCGTTGAAGTTCGAGTTTATTGATAATCGCAGAAACAAAGTGGTGACCGCGTTGATTGGCGTTTTGTTGGGTTGAGCGACTCAATGCCAGGTGGTACGCAAAACAATCCACTCATCTGTAATAAGTCCGAACAAGTTTATCACAGATGAATCGGATTACGCTGCGCATCCCCTATTGTGCAACCCAGCTAGTACAGTAACGACAGGTCTACGTTGCGTGTCCGACGGGATCGCGGTTTATTCCACTACGGGCCGTCCAGCGGCAACGGCAACGCCTGCGCGGACAATTCGATATCGTGCAGCTGCATTAAGTACTAATCTTCCGCTGTAATCAGCCTTTCTCACTGTACTATGCGGCATCCTATAATGGGAGCAGTTGAATGAGCAAACGAGCGAGCAGAACAGCGGGCAAACTTGCCGAACGAGCAGGCGAAAGGAGAAACCGAGAGAGAGAATGCCAAATTTGGAATCATTGAATTTTGGTATTGCTACTTGTCTGTAGGAACAATGATGAATCAAATGAAACCTGCCAACTGTTTAGGTCTCATTTTGTCAGTGCTTGACTGTAGGAACAATGATGAATGGAATGAAACCTGCCAACTGTTTAGGTTTGATTGGGTCAGTGCTTGACTGCAGGAAAAATGATTAATCAAATACGACTTGACAGGTGTTTGGATTATTCAATCACTACTTGATTCCGATCTATTATAAGTCATAAGAAACCTGTCAGTTGTTTGGATTTGTTTGAATCATCGCTTGACCGTAGAAACGATGATCAGTCAAATACGACCCGGCGAATGTTTCGATTCGATTGGATCATTTCTTGAACCCACACAATGATGAATCAAATACGACCTGGCAGCTGTTTCTGTTTGTTTGATTGGACCACTACTTAACGAGGAAAAATGATGAATCAAATACGTCCTGGCAGATGTTTAGCTTGGTTTTGTTCACTGTAGGAACAATGATAGATCGAATATGATCTAGCAATCATTTGAGGTTATTCAGATGTCTGCTTGACAGCAGAAACATGGAAAATCAAATACGAACTGGCACTTCCTTGGATCTTTTTTTATTCGCTTGTCACATCCGGAAGGGATGAGAGCATAATATTTTCGTTTCCCTCTTTGTTGCCTACGCCTAGCGCAATAGCATGGGATGAGGGTGAAAAGGGGTAGTGCGTAGGAAAGAATAGAATAAAGAAATTGACGCGATATTTCGGTATTGAGGAATAGTTCGAGAGAATCGGTGTACGATTGACACTATGTTATTTATCATAAGGTTACTAGACGGGTTAAAGCGATCAGGGCCTACGATGAATGATACAAACAGAAAAGGTATGGTCAGCTTACATTGGTTGTGGTTGACGCTCGCTCGCTCTCTTGCGTGGATGTTTGTTGTCGCTCGCGATACAAGGGCCTTCGCTCTTGGCCTGGTGCGCTCGCTGGTACAATTGCTGGTATGACACTTGCAGGATTTTACGCTGGTCTTGTGTATACTTGACGTGTTTACTACGACGGCTACTACTAAATTGAGATTCATATTCACGGACCGATGATAGAAATTATACAAGTGTAAACTAAAACTTTTGTGACTCGAAAAATTAAGACTATTCGTATGAAAGTTAATTGGAGATATTCGTAGGCTTCTGAATTACGATTTGATATAAGGAGTGATTCGGTTGACGGAGATATTGGTTGACGGAAGACTGGTATTGAGACTCGATAGAAGAACTTGATTCGATGGTGGTTGACGGGAGACTGGGATTGAGACTCTATGGAAGAACTTGATTTGATGGTAGTTGACGGGAGACTGGGATTGAGACTCGATAGAAGGACTTGATTTGATGTTAGTTGACGTCTTTCTTTATATGAAAATTAGGACGGGTTCAATAGTGGGGGACGGAACCTTAGGGAGAGTGCGGTTTTGGTCATCTAGTTCTGCAGTGATTGGACCATTGGTCGTGAAGATATCGCTTGATTACCGTATGGTGTGCGAATACTTTACAGATTCGTTAGTCACGTGCATGGTCTTGTTCCAGGGCATCGGTTCTGACTAATATGCGTATGAAGAGAAGGAGACATTTGTCCCGTGTTTCGGCGAAAAAGCGCATGGGATATAGAGTTCGATATCTGAGACCTAAGCATTCGCATGGTTTGTGTTATGTCGACCTATGGCGATGGTGACTTCTCATGTCGAGAGGTTTATATTGGGTTGGTAAAAAAATCTTGCAACACACAACACGAGTAAAAAAGAAAAATATTTTATTTTAACAATAAACGATTATTCAGTAATGTAGGCTCCCTCCGCATCTACAACTCTTGCTCAACGCTCTGGTAGACTTTGCACACCCGCAGACCAGAATTCTTTTGATCGTGAATTAAGAAAGTCGTCCAATGTATTTTTGAGATCTGACAGATCATCAAATTTTTTATCCCGTAAATAGTTCTTCAAAGCTCGAAACAGGTGATAGTCGGTAGGTGCTAAGTCTGGTGAATACGGTGGGTGTGGTAGAACTTCCCATCCTAGCTGCGAAATAGCTTCTTATGTCATCTTAGCGACGTGGGGTCGAGCATTGTCATGGAGAAGCCGAACGTGAAGATGTTTACGCCTTTTCTGTTTCATAATTTTAGCCACCTTTTGCAGTTGTGCAGAATAAATCTCTGCCTGTATTGTGGTGTTGGTTGGCAGAAATTCGTAATAGAGCATGCCCTCAGAATTCCACCAACAACAGAGTAAAACTTTCTTCATTTCACGGGGCTGTTTAGGGGTCGGTTCTGGTTTTTCCCCTTTCGATAGCCACTGACGCTTGCGCGTGTGATTAACATACAACACCCAGCTTTCATCCCCAGTGACTATTTCTTGAAGAAAATCCTTTCTTTGCGGACGATGCAGGAGTGAAAGACAGATGGACATGCGTGTTGCTTTGTTTGATTCGCTGAGATTGTGCGGTATCCAAGACGAATCAACTTTCCTATATCCCATCTCTTGTAAATGTCGAAGGATAGTAGGATGACTGCAGTTGAGTTTGTTGGCTAATTCTCGTGACGACATATTAGGCTTTGCCTTTATAAGTGCTCGCAGTTCTTCATCGTCCACAATCGATTCCCTGCCGGACCTAGGTTCGTCTTCAAAAGATGTATCGCCAGAATGAAAACGCTGATACCATCGGGAGACCGTTGAATAATTAACTACATTAGCCTTGAACGCACTGCACATATTACGGGCTGCAGCTCTTACAGAATGCCCTTGCAAGAATTCGTAATATGCGATTGCTCGAAGTGCACGTTGATCCATCTTTGCTCATACTGACTCCGCGGAACATCTGACTCGCTTATATATCCTGCGGCATGGAAGGTTCTAGACCATTCTTGTCTTTCCTATTCTCGAATGTTCTCGAACTTCATTATTAGGAAAAATATTTTAATTGAAAAAAAAGTGTTGCAAGATTTTTGTACCAACCCAATATATTGGACTACGCTGCGAGACCGCTCCCTTATTTTTTAGTCAGAGTTATAAATTCGCCCGAGCCGTCTAGGCTATGTTATAATGGAATAATCTAGGCTCGGGGCTTCTATTGGTCACCATGCGGATGGGCCGGCATATTGGGAATAACCGAGAGCAGGCACATTCTCTGGAATGTAACACGCTATACGACCACAAGACTCTTTGGGTTTCGTTTGGGTTTTAACTGCAGGAAAGATGGCAAATCGAGTACAACTCAGCAGTTCTTTTAGTCCTTCCGCCGTTCTGTGGCTCAGTTGGAGTTACTACTTGGTTGCGAGAAGAACGACGAATTCAAAGACAACCCGACTGCTGCTTCTCCACTCATCGACGAATATTCAGCCCGCCGAGTCTAGGCCCTTTGCCCAAGCGAGAAAATACAGACTCCGGGAACAATAAGCTGCACATAGGAGAAGGCGAATTGCCAGACAACGCGATCTGAAAGAAGAAGAAGAAGACGAAATGACAGATAGGGAGTGATCGTTGGGTGGTATGGTGCACGGAATCCGAGACCAGAGGGAAGTACCCGTGGGTCGAGGCAGTCCCGGCTGAGGCAAAGGCGACCGGGGACTGGGGTGCTTGAAGAATAAATAAATATTCTTCGCAGCGCGTTTCTGCAAGCATACCCTTTATATTGGTACACAGAAGATCAGTGGCGTATCTCCCGTTGTACCTTGCTATACCAAGCCTTTCGCAAACCTCGCCCGGATCCATATATAAAGGCTCGGGAGAGACGCTCACGCAACCCTCCTCGATATTAGTTTCACCCTCGATTCCTTCTCTTTTCACTCACTTCTGCCCTTTCTTCCACCCAGACTTACGTCTCTTTTTTTTTCACTTTTTTTTTTCCTCTCCATTTCTTCCGCCTTTCTTTTTCCACTCTGGAGCTTCACTCGTCGCCGTAGCCACCCCCGCAGTGCATGTCCCTATCGCGGATCAAGTCGGCCACGATTCGAGAGCCAAGAGTAAAAATATTACGGCAGCACCAAGGGGCGAAGGATGTGGGGCGTAGAAGGCAATTCAAGAACTCGACCTCTCGTGTCGTCCTGCCCCCCCCCCCCCTTGCCCGTCGCACTATATCTCCTGACCGTTTACCCCCCCCCCCCCTCCCCCCAACCCTCCGACTCGATCTCTTTTCTCCACTTTTGTGATTTAGACATTCTTGCGTTCTACCTTCACGCCCGGAGACCCTTCCGGCAAAAGACCCCGGACCTGGCCCTTCGCACCCTTCCGCAACTCTATCTCTCGCTTTCTCTCTCTCTCTCTCTCTCTCTCTCTCTCTCTCTCTCTCTCTCTCTCTCTCTCTCTCTCTCTCTCTCTTGCCGTTTCTACCACCATAGCTAACTACCCAGTCCGAAAACTACCACTGAACCCCACCTTTTATATCATCTCCTCGGGCTATTCTACCACCTTCCCGTTCAAATATTTATATTTAAAAAAAATCGTTTCCTCTTTTTCTCCGCTCCCTGAGTACATGCAAAATTATCATTATTATTATTATTGTCACTTCTACCAATACTCATACCAGTCTTATCATTACTTTAACGGGTTACACCTAGTTCGCGGCGGGAAAAAAGAGGTGTTTGCGTGAATTTTTTTTGGAATATGGGTGCAGGTTTTTAACTTTTTTTTCATAGTAAAGGGTATCATGTCAAGTATATTTGACAATTTTTTGATTGGGGAAATATTTATAAACGACGGATATACAGTGAATTGCACAGACCCCTGTGCAAAAAGGTCCTTCGCGATGACCACTCGTGCTCGGGAGCAAATCGTCTGAAATCAAAAAACCAAATGAATTAGTTTTTGTACCGTATTATCTAATCGTCGATCGAAGGATTCACTAAAATATTGATTTTTGAAAAAATGGTCGCCGATCGAAAGTGATCGTTGCAATTTCGATGAAAAAAAAAACACTCTATTTTCCTTGATATAAAAATGAGTATGCATTGAAGAAAAAAATCCTTCGATTAAGATAAGCCTTTAATATAAGCCTTTTAAATTCAAACGGACCGACTTGAAATTTTCAGATAATATTTTTGAAAGCTTATATCGCAAGAATCCGTCAAAAACGAAAAATCTATTGGGAGTACAACTTTGCAGTGACCGTTTTTTTTCAAAAGTTTAAAGCTTTATTATAAAAAAGTGGCTACATATTTTTTAATCAAAGTACTACCCGTCGCTAGCTACGACCCCATCTTTCAGGTAGCATTCGAATCCCTGGTCGATAAAAGTCTTGGTCCTTGGAGGCAATCCAGGAATCGACCCAATTTTTGACTTCTTCGTAAGTACCGAAGTGCTGGTCAGCCAAATCGTGTGCCATTGACCGGAACAAGTGATAGTCGGAAGGGGCAATGTCTGGAGAGTACGGCGGGTGGGATAAATCCTCCCATTTCAGCGTTTCCAAGTACTTTTTCATGACATTTGCAACATGGGGTCGGGCATTGTCATGCTGCAGTATCACCTTGTCATGTCTTTCGTTGAATTGTGGCCGTTTCTCTTTGAATGCCTTACTCAAGCGCATCAACTGACGTCGGTAGAGTTCCCCTGTGATGGTTTCGGATGGTTTGAGCAGCTCATAGTACACAACGCCCAGCTGGTCCCACCAGATACACAGCATCACTTTGGATCCGTGAATATTCGGTTTGGGCGTCGATGACGGAATATGACCAGGCAGTCCCCATGATTTTCGGCGTTTAGGATTATCGTAGTAAACCCACTTTTCATCTCCAGTCACAATCCGGTGCAAAAATCCCTTCCTTTGTTGTCTTTGGAGCAGTTCCCGCAAATGCTGAGAATTCGGCTCGTAGGTTGCCATGTTTGAGTGCCTATAACTTTATAATGCATACACGTATCCGTTAGCTTTTTTTAATTGTTTACATTGGCAGAGCCTCTAGTTTAAAATGCCACTTTTTTTATTGAGCTAGGGCCACTACTTCGGCCGCAGTGGCTCTCTAAGTAAAACGGTCACTGCAAAGTTGTACTCCTAATATTTTTTTTTTAAATTACAACTAGGTGTAACTCCTTTATCGAGTAAATGCACTCGTATTATTGGTGCTATTATATATCTCCTTTACTATTATTATTGTTATTATCCTTTCCATTTATATTGTCGTTGTTATTGTTGTTATTTTGATTATTATTCTAAATATCACTGTAACAATACCCGTGCAGAAATTTTGGCAGGGATACAGCTGAATTCTGACTTGTATCCCGGGCTCCCAGTCGGGATCTATGAATTGTCGGGAATCATGACATGTTAAATTTATTATAAAAACAAATAACATTTATAAAGTTTTGGTGCATTAAACTATCAATAAAAAAAATTTGTCCAAAGATTCAAATGGCAGATCGCGCTCACCGCGAGATTTTGATGTGAATTAAAAAAAAATCACATCAAAATCTGTGAATGCAAATGTATTGACAAGAAATTATAAATACAAAAAAATTTACAAAATTAGTTGTGAATTTTTTCGTACTTAAGACAAATTAAAATCAAATTCAAAATGATTAGATTAAAATTTGCGCCAAAAGTGAGTTCGTACGTATTTTGAGAGAAAACATTGCCTCGAGGCAAAGACATTTTTGCACATAACTTTTTGTGCGAACATTTCTTTGCCTCAACACAATGTTTTCTCTCAAAATACGTTTACACTTGTGGTGTAAATTTTAGTATAACTGTCGTGAATTCGATTTTTATTTTCTTCAACTTGAGGAAATTCACAACTCATTTTGTGATTTTTTTCATATTTATAATGTAAAATTTGAAACTCACAACTTTTTTTGCAAAAATTTATTTGCCTCGACGAAATGTTTTCTCTCGAAATACGTAAGAACTCACGGTTGGTGTAAATTTTAATCTAATCATTGTGAATTTGATTTGAATTTGTCTTAAATACATGTTTATACCCACCGACATGTCGGTGGGTATAAACAGAGACTTATTCCCCAAAACCGGTATCTCGGTTAGAATCCAACTTGCATCAGTATCAGAATATGTACGACGACGATGGCATAATTTTGAAAATTTTGGCATCACGTGTATTTTCGGTATAACTATGTAATTCCTATCCATAGATAGGAATTTTATAGATAGGAATCTATAGACAGAAATTCCTATCTATAGATAGGAATTCCATAGTAATACAGAAAATACACGTGACGTCAAAATTTTCAAAATGATGCCATCGTCATCGTACACATGCCGATACTGATGCAAGTTGGATTCTAACCGGGATACCGGTTTTGGGGAATCCATGACAAATCCTGCTCGGGATTTGATCGGACATAGGGTATTCCGGTCAAAATTTCTGCACGGGTAGTTGTTATTATAATTATATTTAGAATAAATGTTATTATGATTATAACTATAATAATTTTATAAATATAATAATTGACAATAATAACCGACACTTAACCGACAATTGAAGAAAAAAATTACAATAATCATGTTTATAAATATACATGTAATTGTATTGATAATAATTTAGTTACCTTTGTTATTGATACTTTTTTTTTTGAATTTTTGTTTCGAATCAACCGCACAATTGGCTACGTAACTCATACGAGTGTTTGTACACGGAATCAGGATAGTCGAGTGAATCGTTGCGGCATAGATCGGGGAAAAAAAACCCGAGAAAAAGTTGGAGGAAAAAATGAAGGTTGAGTGCAGGGGATATGTAACGGTAGTGCGGTATAGTGGGACAAAAGCTTTTTGCTCTTTCATGAATAATAAAGAGGGCAAAGTGCTCGACCAGCCTCTGACGTGCCCGCACGATCGTCCCCCCCCCCCCCCCCCACCGTCGAGGCACCAATGTTTTTCATCTCTCGTCAAAATGTGCTAGCCTCAGGGAGAGCGCCGATCCTCGAGAGCGCTCCCGCACACATACAATCTCTTATGGTTCATCCCCTTGACGCAACCCCCCCCCCCCCCTTCTCACACTACTCTATGGCCCGAGCCTCCCTGAGGATCGTACGCGATCCAATGTCGAAGCGACCGCGACCACCCATTTACCGATATTTCCGGCCTTGCTTCGAAAGTTTTTACTTTGTTGGGACAGGAGAGTGAGAGGGAGGGAGGGCGTCTCTCTTTCCCCCAGAGAGAGAGAGAGAGTGAGAGAGAGAGAGAGAGAGAGAGAGAGAGAGAGAGAGAGAGAGAGAGAGAGAGAGAGAGAGAGAGAGAGAGAGGGAGGCGGGGGCGTTCTCATACAAGTTGTTTCGTTGTTACCCCTTAACGGTACCTCCAACTCGTTTCAACGATCGGCTAATTTCGTTGCGAGACCTGCAAAACCCACTACCAGTGACAATGCGCAACAACGGCACGTTACATTACAGATCCAATTGAATGTGGCAATAATCGTGTAACGTCCGTGAACGCGGTCACGATGAGTGCATTGAGCCCCGGCATCGTAGCAATGTCTTCGCAAGCCGCGTACCAGCCGATCTCTTAGATCGGTTTTTTTTTCCTCTTCTCGTTATCCGTTCTTTTTTTTATCGCCATTGTAACAGCGCTGTTTTCCGGGCGTAGACACGGGCGCCGGGAGGGACGGTGGCAATGTTCCCTTAAGGCTTTACCCCCACTTGTAGCGCAAAGCAGGCCTTTTTCATGAATTTTTTTAAAGAAAACTACAAAACTTTTTTAATCGATCAATATACCATCTTAAAGAACACATCTTGAAGAACTTTCAGTAATTTTTTTATTGAAAAATATTACATTGTTTAGTGGCAAATGGCCGTCAATGAAATAATGTTTTTATATACACGGTTTGCGGTGACCAACATTGCGGCGAAGTGGATCATCTGAAAAAAAAAATGCGGATGGATTTAGTCAAATATAAGTATAAACTAGTATTTAATCGAAGGATTTTAAAAAATATTCATTTTTCACAAAATGGCGGACAGTCAAAGTTAATGGTTCGATTTTAACGAAAAAAACGGCCGTTTTTTGGCTATAAAACGGCCATTTTTTTTTTCGAAAAAAAAAATCGAACGATTAAAGACTACATTTTTATGTATTAAATAAGCCTGCAAAATTTCAAGAAGATCGGTTCATTAGTGCTCGAGTAATCTTGGTCACCGACTTCAGAAATGCCATTTTGAGAAAAACGCGTTTAAAGTTTCAATTAGCCGGTCGTTTACACAACGGATTCTTCTCTTTCAACGCTCATATCTCAGTCAATTTTGTTCGGATCGACTTGAAATTTTCAGGACATATTCTCAGATACTTATACTTCAAAAAAATGCAATAAAAAAAATCGATTTTTTCAAAATCGCAAGTGGGGGTAACTCCTTAATCGTCGGGATGCTGCATATAATGTTTCAGACACGAATGTTTGTATCGATGTGACGTTTGGTCATTCCGTTATCGAGAGACCTGACGTGATGTTCACTGAAAAACCTAATAATTAACCAAGTGCAAATCTTTCGTACCCAAGTAAAACCTAATCTTTAAAGTGAATCATTGAAATGAATTCTAATTGAAATTGTGAAACATGACGATTTTAGGCATGCGAAAATGAGCGAGAAACTTAATTCCGACAATTTTTATTTTTCAGCGTTTGAGTAGAAAAATCGAGCTCTAACTAAAATTATTTTTCCTTTATGATTGCATTTGCTTGGGCTCAGCCAGTTCCATTTTCCAAAGCAGGAATACATTTAAAAAGTTCATGGTGTCCGTCAGTGATGACGATCACCAAACGTTCGAACTTATGGTTTTGATTGATTGCCATCCCAGTGAAGGACAGTAGCTTTTAGTTCACAAGTCGGCGACGATTTTTTAACTTTTTTCACCGAATCTTTGGCGTGTTTCTCGGCGATATCGATAAATTGACGACCTGTTCAGTATCATCGCGTTGACATCACAATGACATCGTTCAGCCACTGCAGCAATCACTCTTACGGCGTTTCGATCAGATACTTGACATTTGTCGAGCATTGCCAATGGTTTTCCGTTCGAGATATTAGATGTGCCACGAGATTGTTTTGGTTGTGAAGGCCCTGCAATGCCTTCTTCAGGTTGATAATATATTCGTTCGCTAGCTAGTAATGTATTGCTCATTTGACTAGCAGTCAAACTACCACCACTACTACTCGCGAATTGGACTACTTGACCTGTTAAAATCATGAGAATCAAAACCTTAATTAATCAAGAAAATTACTAATTGTTAATTTTTACTTAAATTATAAATTATCAAACCTAATGAAGTTTGTTCTCTTTCGAGTTTTATGACAAGATGCAAATTTAAAGTTTGATTTTGATGTGATTAAAAGCGTTCGACAGCAGCTAACTCGAACTATTGTTCCAAAATAATAGAATGGTAAAACTGAACGCTCATCAAATCTAGTATGGAGGACCTTATTGTTTGATCTGTATATTGAATACCAATATACAATAGCTTCGGAAAGTAAAAAAAAATTGACAAATAAACTAGATTTAAAAAATCGAAATTACTCCAATCATGAAGAAAAATTGATATTTAAATTTAAGTTCTTGCTTACAGGCACGCCTTCCTCTTAACGGACATAGCTGGGGCTTCGCGTAGATTTTTTTTTATTATTCGGAACCGTCTTGGAGGGCGGCGCGATCAATTTTTTTTACCCATATCAAGGGCCACCCTAATATATATACATATTGCACGATCATTTTATATGATACATTTGTGTAGTATATAATGTGTACTTCATATACTGCTCAATATGGTCACAAGAATTAATATATAATATTATTATATATATATATGAAATATATTATATTTATATATAAGTATACCAACCCAGATAGACGGATGTACGTCATATTGGCATCATATTTACATCATCACTGCGGCATAGAAAGTCTCACAGCTGTGTATCCCTTATGAGTGCTCCCGTTGAAGTCATATTTGTATCACATGATGATTCACAATAATACATCCAAATGAAGCAAAGTTGTTCTCACGCGAATATGCATGCAGTGAATTCATCAGACTAGCAAATTTGGCTCACGAATATCTAACAATAAGTGAGTGCATATGGGCCTCATATGGGTGTCACGGCGTGAATACACTGTAGTGCTCATACGGAGCTCATATTAGCGGCATGGCGTGACGGAACTATGCTATGGTCATACGGAGCTCATATTAGCGGCATGGCGTGACGTAAATATGTTGTACTCATGCGGAGCTCATATTAGCGGCACGGCGTGACGTAAATATGCTGTACTCATACGGAGCTCATATTAGCGGCATGGCGTGACGTAATTATGCTGTGCTCATATGGAGCTCATATGAGTGTCATAGCGTGAAAAATAAAAAAAAATCCAAAAATATTGATAAAAAAAATTTGGTAAGATTTTGATTATCCCCATACGCTTCATTGATGTTCCTGCCTATATGATAAATGGATTAAAAACGTATTCTGCCTAGTTAAATTTTGTATCTACCTACGGGTTTGAACCACGTCTTCTAATTCGAGAGCCGAGCGCGCTACCTACCTAACCATTCTAACACTTGTGTAAATTTCCTTTGTGTCTGCTTATTTGTATCATTCTGGTTTTGGATGCATATCGCCGTTGTATTGCGCTTATGGGATGTATCACTGACAAATATACATATCGCCGTCATATTGCGCTCATCGAATGTATCACTTACAAGGAAAAGGCAGAGCCTGGATGTCGCGAATCGGGTTCTCCTTTCGCGTGGTGAAAGTTAAAGACCTCCGAATTAATGTCGTTTTTGATTTTTGTTCCAATAGACCTTAGTTGCTGAGATATCGCGATTTGAAAATTTGGGAGTTTCGGCTCGCGCGTAGAGTACGTTGAGCGTTGATACTCGAGACAAGAGCGGCCGTGGCTAATACGGTAAGACGACGGACTGGTACACTGAAAGTTCATGGTTCGCGTCCCCGTGCTTTTTTTTAATTTAATTTTTATTTTTATTTTATAATCTTTCATAAGACTTTGCAGGTGCAGGTAAAGAAGTCAATTCGAAAATATGTATTACTAGTTTAATTCATCTATTATATTAAAATAATTAATCCAATAATGAAGTCACAATTACATAGCAAAATGATATTGTATAACAAATAATTAATCTATTAATCACGTCACAATGAGAAAGCAAAATAATATGGTATAAAAAATAAATAATTAATCTAATTCACAGTTGCAAATTTCGCGGCAGATAATTATTCTGATTCTTCTTCTATCAGATCAGTATGTTGAAAAATTGGAGGGTGGGAACTATCGTAAAAGCAAGGGAAGCACAACGGCTTACGACACCACGAACATAAAATGAACGTAATACCACCGCAACCATATTTAACCTTATAAATTCTATCAGGAAAGCATATTTGAAGATATATATCTTCAAATATGCTTTCCTGTGAATTAGATTAATTATTTATTTTTTATACGATATTATTTTGCTTTCTTATTGTGACGTGATTAATAGATTAATTATTTGTTATTCAATATTATTTTGCTTTGTAATTGTGACTTCATTATTGGATTAATTATTTTAATATAATAGATAAATAAAACTAGTAATACATATTTTCGAATTTTCTTATTTACCTGCATATGTAAAGTCTTATGAGAGATTTTAAAATTAAAAAAAAAAATTGAATTAAAAAAAGCATAGGGACGCGAACCGTGAACTTTCAGAGTGCCGGTCTGTCGTCTTACCGTATTAGCTACTTATTGGAACAAAAATCAAAAGCGACGTTAATTCGGAGGTCTTCAACTGCAGTCACCACTCAAAAGGAGAACCCGATTTGCGACATCCAGGCTCAGCCTTCTCCTTGTTAGAAATATGCATATCGACGTCATATTGCACTCACCGAATGTATCACTGAAAACATGCATATTGCCGTCATGGAATGTATTACTGAGAAGCATGCATATCGCCATCATATTGTGCTCCTGGGATGTATCACTGATAAAATATACATATCGCCGTCATATTGCGCTCAACGAATGTATCACTTACAAACATGCATATCGCCGTTATAGGATGTATCACTGAGAAACACGCATATCGCCGTCATGTTGCGCCCATCGAATGTATCACTGACAAACATGCATATCGCCGTCATATTGCTTGCATGGCATGTCTACTACCAGTGCTAACCCAGTGAATTCATCAACACAGTCATTGGATGACTTCCATATGACGTAAAATTTGCAGATATTAATTGTGGACACTTGAGCACAGCGATATGAGTTCAACGTGCTTCAAACGTACGATGTATTTGTAAACGACATATTGAGATCAAAATGCTTTGTACATTCACTATACTAAATGAGTTCACGGCTTTGCATCATGACATGTAGTCAATATGCTGTAAAATTTGCTTCATCAATTGTATGCACGGCGTGATGATCACGACTGTCTATCTGGGAAGTCCCGCAGTTGCAGTCTTTGCACTTCGCGATCGCGCACTCGTGTACCAGCCGATCTCGGCGACCCCTGCGGGTAAACGTAGGATCTCTTTATTCTTCTTCTCGCTTTTCTTTTTCATCTTCTTCTCCTCTCCTTCTTTTTTTCTTGCCGTTGGAACAGCACTATTTTCCAGTCCCGTATACGAGAGAGCAGGCGGAGGGGGGTCCCTATCATCGGTGGAATCTCCCAACGCCTGTGGCCCGTTACAAGCGACTAGAGGGTGAACAGCATTCGATTGCACTGCCGTATACTTGTACGCCTCGTTACCGGACTTGTAAGAGAAAATCGGAGAATCGGAGAGGGGAGAGAGAGAGAGAGAGAGAGAGAGAGAGAGAGAGAGAGAGAGAGAGAGAGAGAGAGAGAGAGAGAGAGAGAGAGAGAGAGAGAGAGAGAGAGAGAGAGAGAGAGAGAGAGAGAGAGAGAGAGAAAGAGAGAGAGAGAGAGAGGGAGGGAGGGAGAGGGAGAGAGAGAGAGAGAGAGTTACGACAAGAAACGAAGACAATTTCAATTTGCGCTTCCCCTTCCTTGCTGCTTATATAAAAGGAGGCGGAAAGGCGAGAGAGAAACGGCCAGTTAGTTCCTCTCTCTCTCTTTCTCTCTCCCCACATGCGCGCGCGTATTTAAACTGGAAGGTAGTTTGATTAATTCGACTATAAAGTCACTCGGCGGTCGTTCCCCACCGAGATTGGATATGTGGTGGCGGAAGGGGATGACGCGGGTCGGCCGGGGGGATAGTTCCCTTTTAGCGAAGCGGCCTCGACTGCTTTCTCTATTAGACTACTCTTGAAATCTGTTTAACGCCGGCAGGGACCGTGTCCTCGCGGTCACCAGGCACGTCGCTAGTGGTACCGAGATTAGACCACACACACTCACTCACACATATGAGTAAATATATTCAAGGGATATAATACAAATTTATATTAATTTCAAGTTACATCACATACGAATATAATACATTAATAATATGACATATATTTATACACAAAATAGTCTAGTAATCTTTCAATACTATGGATGATATATCAATAGCTTACTATATTGTATAAGAATATAATATTCCATCGAATGAATGTGAATATTATGTATATATAAAATACCAAATATTAATTTAGCTATCAATGGTTCGATTGATGTCATTCGTATTGTGAAATAATAGGATGAACTCGTCAATTCATATAAATGGAGGATATTTTTTTCTATATATTCACAGTGGTCGAGGAATTTATATTTATATTTATATTTATATTTATATTCATAATTCAAACTAACTAGTGTTTAAAGTATGTGATATATATACAGGCTGGCCCAAAAGTGACGTTCAAAATGAAAATATAGATGTCTGGATTAATACCTATCCGAATCACCGTTTGCCATTTTTTTTCCATTTTTTATATGTACTTTCTTCGCGATTTTTTTCACTTGTGTTATCGTTACGAAGTGCACTCTTGAGCCAAAAATAAATTACCCACCCAAGACTAACGTTGACGCCCCGATTTTTTTACGAAAAGTTTAGAAGATTGGTATTAGAGGATCAGTCACTAAAGTTCAAATGATTGAACAAAAATACTAATACCAGTCTAAATGACTTCCAATGGTTACAAAAAACGTCCGAGAGGAAAGTACATACGCGAAAGAGAATAATAAATAAATAAAATTGTAATCGCATCAGTTAAAAAATGATTTTTTCTCGAAAAGCAAAAAAGATCGTAGAATGTACAGGAGGTGATACGGATAGGTATTGATACGGGGCATGTAAAAGTTCCTTTCGACGTCACTCTTCGGGGCACAGTGTTGTATATATGTCCTACAAATCAAACACTAATTGATTTATATGAAGAATATAAATTTAATAATAATAAATTCTTCGGTCGATATTAATCGATAATATAGTATATCATTACATAGGAATAAATGCTATTTTCATCATCAAGCAATGGATATAAATATACATACAGAGGGTGTCCCTCTTATCTATGCCACCCGAAATAACTCGGTAATTATCGACGTCACAACAAAATGTTCCAGACAAAAGTTGTACGGTGTGAAGGTGGCCATCAAATGCGACCAATTTTTTGCTATTTTGGTGGAGGCGCCGTCGCATAGTGAAGGTCGCCTCCAATTTTTTACATGGAATGGTACACTTTTTTTAACCATCTTGTGGAGCACCTCAAGCCGCATAAAAAACATTCGGAGGTGAAAGTCGTTCAAGGTCATTCAAGATCACTTATTACAATGAAATACAAATCTAAATATCTCGGATCAGTACCAAATACTTGGTAATGATCCGAGATATTTAGATTTATATCATCGATACTGACCTTGAATGACCTTGAACGACTTCGACCCCCTAATGTTTTTCATGCGGCTTGAGGTGCTCCACAAGATGGTGGAAAAATAGTTTACCATTCCATTCAACAAAGTGGAGGTGACTTTCACTGGGCGTCAGCGCCTCCACCGGAATAACAAAAATTGGTCGCATTTGATGGCCCCCTTCACAGCGTACAACTTTTGTCTGGAACATTTTTTTGTGACGTCGATAATTACCGAGTTATTTCGGGTGGCTGATATAAGAGGGACACCCTGTATATATATATATATATACAGGGTGTCCCAGAAGTAACGTACGCCCTTCTAGCATCTACTAGGATAAAAAATTCTGAGACGAAATGTCCTCAGTCATTTTTTGATCAGACGCATAAATAATTAATTATGAATTTAAATAAATAGCCAATCAGGTGCGCGCTACAGCGGAAAGGCAGCGTAGAGGGGAGGGATAGAGGAATGAGTTGTAATTGCGTGCGCCTGAAAATGTGTGCGGAGAGAAAATTCCGAAAGCATGTGTACAAGTGTGTGTGTGTGTGTGTGTGTGTTTGTTTGTTTGGATGTGTGTGTGTCCTAGTGTGAGTGTACTTGCACACATGCTTTTAGAATTTTCCCTCCGCACACATTTTCAGGCCCACGCAATTACAACGCATTCCCCTATCCCTCCCCTCTACGCTGCCTTTCCGCTGTAGCGCGCACGTGATTGGCTACTCGTTTTAATTCATAATTAATTGTCTATGCGTTTTATCGAAAAATGACTGAGGACTTTTCGTCTCAGATTTTTTTATCCTACGAGATGCTAGAAGGGCGTACGTTACTTCTGGGACACCCCGTATATATATATATCGTGAATGGGTTTACTAAGCCGTGGGCCATTGGCCCGACAGAACGCCGTCCTCGCGATACGTAAGGAAGGAACGAGAAGCTCCGGTCCCGAGGCGGCGGGCCGAAAGTGGAAGCTTGAGCTCGAGGCTCAGAGCTTCGCTCTGCACCGGAGAACGTTGGCTCCAGTAGAGTGGAGATGGCGGCCCCGATGAACATGAGAGCTTCAACGACTGACGCTGTTATCAACTAACGTTGGATCCGAGTCATGCAATGGCTCCGTTTGGACATTAAAATATATATATGTATATATACGTACAGCGAAAGACAATAATATAGCTAACTGACCATTCCCGAGGGAACGTCGAAAAGCTACGACCCGCAAATTTCATTAACACCTACACCGCCCGAGATATCGTTGTCCATAACTCGTTGAGCCGCAATTCCGCGAGCAGCCATTAAATCGTTCGCCAGACCCGCTCGTCTTCTCTCTCTCTCTCTCTCTCTCTCTCTCTCTCCCTCCCTCTCTCTTTCTCTCGGGTCTACGACGCTGTTCGTTCGGGTGCCAAGGGCCGAGAGCAGATAAAAAGGCGCACTTCTCGCTCGTAAAATTGGCGCAAAAGTATACTATACGCATATACGTAGGAATGTGTGGTCGCGCGGCTGATCGGTCGACGATCTCGACAATTTCATTGTGTGTATCGAAACAGCAGTGGGCCAGACTACATTTATATATATATATACTGATTTGTGACTATCAGGTTCCCTTTGCGTCATATGGGGTGTGTCATTGCGAGCAAAACGCTTTTTTCAAAAATGTCGTGCGACAAAAATTGGCCAAGATATTCGCGTGCTGAGCTCGACGCTGAGTAAAGAATGCCACAGCAGGTGCTCACGCGCGGAACGTGCAAGCCCGATAGAGGCGTGGCTTATTCCACCTTCGGACGAGTGAATCTTTTCTTCGTAACATTGTTTTCTTCTCTAAAAAATAACACATAAGCAAGCTCGCTTTGCAAATCGTCAATATGATTCAATGTTTTTCGTTTATTAGTTAATACGTAAAGAACAAAAAGTTGCCGCACTAGTAACGACTGTCTCGTTGTCTACTCAGCGTCGAGCTCAGCACGTCAATATCTCGGCTAATTCATGTCGCACGACATTTAAAAAAAAACGCCGTTCGCTCGCAATTACACATCCTATATGCTTACCGAGGGAACCCTGATAGTTGTGATTATGCCTGGGAATATAAAGGGGAAGCAAAAAAAAGTTGCTTTTTTCGCCGAAGCCACATGCGGAAAATGTTAGTACGTGATAAGAACTCTCATTTTCGCCATTGCCCAAAGCAAAATGTACAAACGCCACGATCCACTTTTCGTAAAAATATTTATTGAGTTGAAATATAACATTATATATATATATATACAATAAATATTTTATATACACATAAATGCACCTATATACACTCGCGAAAATCGCCGTGGAGAAGTTACAAATATTCAATGCGTCTCACAAATAAATAGGGAGTGCATTCGAGTAAACAACAATTTTCGATTTCCTATGGATAGATGCATGTAAAAATAGTACTGCACATCGGTAAAACAAATAATTGCTAGAGGAACGCCACTCTACGCATATATATATATATTTCGACGTAGGCCAACAAAATATATTTGCTCAAAATGGATTCGGAATATCCGTTGAAAAAAAAAACAAGAATGTTATTGCGGACCTTGTTAGTTTTTTTTTCTTCAAATATCGATATTATATTTTAATAGGAATACAAATAATGAATGTTAACGAAAATCCCCGGAAATGCACAGAAAAAAGTCGGCGTGGAAATATTGTTTAATCCCCGACATATAGATGTGTATATATATATATATATATATATATATGTGGTAAATATGCAGAAGTAGGGCTTCAGCTGAAAATCACCACGATGCGTGCGATACTGCACGCACCCCACGATTCCACACCCACGTTTTTCGCTCTGTGTCGATACACAAAATACACGATAAAGGGATTTTTCGAGAACATGTGAAATGGCGAATTTTTTTTTAATTTTTACAATCCTGAACATTTTTCCACTGCCCCCCCCCCTCCCCCCGCCTTAAATTAGGTCTTTACACATTCTCCATCTCGATATTAACCGTAAAAATTTTTTTGTCGCTATTTGACGACTATGGCAAGTATTTTATTAGCGGAAAAAAAATCTGTCTCCCTGACACCTCAGGAAATAATTGGCGTAGTCGACACGGAAAAGGAAGAAACTACCTGTACTGTATGCTTCCCTGTAGGACATGTTCAATATTCCGGAATATTCTGCATAAGATCTTTTTTCATCAAGTTCCCTTAACATTTAAGGTTGAAAAGAAGATTCTTCTAGATAGAACAGATAACGAAGAATATTTGTATGCTTTCCTGTAGGAAAGAAGAAAAAATTTTTATCATATCCCGGTGAAAAAAATGTTTCCCTATATTTTAAGAGTAAAACGCTGAAAATTCGCCCAATAATTAGAATAACATTGAAAAAAAAGCTATTTTGGTAGCTACTATAAAAATATGGCTGACTTGTGCCGCCATGAAAAAACTTATGGTATCAAAGCGAAGTGGCACTTCTTCGCTACTGCGCATAGCAAAGGTGCAAGCGATGGAATTGGCGGAACTGTCAAAAGAGAAGCTGCAAGAGCAAGTCTACAGCGCCGGAGTGATAAGCAAATAACTGCAACAGAAATATATGACTGGGCGAACGAAGCTGGACGACTTCCGAATATAAGTGCTCAGTATTCGAGTGCAGAATTTTATGAAAAAGAAAAACCGGCTATCGAAAAATCATTTGAAAATGACCGTATGGTGAAAAATCTGCAAAAAGGTAATCACCTAATCCCCGATGCAAATGGTACAGTAATTGTGAAAGATTACCCCACTTTGACATCCCATGAAAAATTTCGGATACTCCCATGAGTTGAAGAGTTTTTGAGATACCAGTCGAAAATAAAAGTTCTCTTTATACTTGAACTGTATCAATTTAATGACTTTGTGTAACAAATGTATGGTCTTTTTAAACTAGAATAGCTTTATTCAATGTTGTTTCAATTATTAGGCGAATTTTCAGCGTTTTACTCTTCAAATATGAGGTAAAAATTGTTTCACCAAGATATTATTTATTTTTCCTTTTTTCCCTACAGGGAACCATCGTTGATGTACTTAATTTTCAAAAGTTGAAAAAATAATGTTCTTTACTTGAAAAAAATATATAAATTATTCTCGGCCCACTCTCAAATTATGATGAAAATATTTGTTTTCAGTTCTAGGTATTATTTTAAAAATTTCAGAATTTTACACGTGGTCAAAATTCATTTTTACTCAAAATTTACGGAAACAAGTTACTATATGGGGTAAAACAAGTGATAAAAATGTGAAAAAATAACCTTTTTGTTGGACCAAAAGTTGCTCGAAAAAAAATCGTCAACTGAATTCGAGGGGGCCAGGCCGATGACTACGTGAGTTGACCTAGATGCCCCAAATACATACTAGCTTCCCCCGCGGCTTAGCTCGCGTGGACTTGTGTTTGATGCTCTTTAATGAAACATGCTCCTGAAATGTTTCATTAAGGAACACGTAGAATTGTGTTGAAGAGCATTAATATTAAGTTTCAAGTAAATCTGACCAGATTTATTTTACCATAGAAACTTTGCTTAGTAAAATAAAATGCCCCCCTCTTCCCCTTTTATACTGAAATTCCAAAAGCGCTGAAATTTCATTATGTCTAGGAGCAAAGTTTCAATTAAATATGACCCTTTTTTTTTTCCCGCACAAACTTTATCACCCCCTTTCGTTTAGGGGTTGAATTTCGAAAGACGCTAAAATGCGTCTTTAATTTATCGCATTGATGAGCATTAATACTAAGTTTCAAATGAATCTTCTGGTCAGATTGTTTATTTTCTCTACAAACTTTGCCACCGCTTTTCACCTCTTAGGGATTGAATTCCTAAAAACGCTGAATTACGTGCTTTATTAATTGTGTCAAAAAGCACGAATACCAAATTTCAAGTAAATGCGACCAGATTTTGTTTCTACACAAACTTCAACCCCTCTTTTCACCCCTAAAATGGGGTCGTTTCAAAAAATCCTCAAACACGTGCTTAACTATTTTCCTCAACGACCACTTGTGCCAAGTTTCAAGTCAATCGAGCCAAGGATTTTTTTTCCATAGAAACTTCAACACCCCTTTTCACCCCTTAAATGGAGTTGTTTCGAAAAATCCTCAAACACGTGCTTAACTATTTTCCTCAAAGACCATTTGTGCCAAGTTTCAAGTCAATCGAGCCAAGGATTTTTTTCCATACAAACTTCAACACCCCTTTTGACCCCTTAAATGGAGTTGTTTCGAAAAAACCTCAAACACGTGTTTAATTATTTTCCTCAAAGATTATTTATACCGAGTTTCAAGTCAATTTGCCCAAAAGAATAAAATGTTCCATCCAAACTTGAACAATCCATTTCACCCTCCTAGGGGTTGAATTTCGAGAAATCCCTTCCTAAACAATGCCTCCAATATCAAATCAACACCCTCTTCAAATTTCACGTTTCTATCTTTGGGGCTTTAGGCTCGGAGATAATGAGTCAGTCAGGATTATGCCTTATATATATATATATATATACACGTACATGTACACAGAATTACGCGTGCAACTCTGGCGAGTTCCTCGCGAGTCGGGGAAACGAAACCATCTTCCGCATAGGCGATGCAACAGGCTTACCTGGATGCGCTAATGGACGTACGTGGATATATATATATATACACGTATTGCAAAAGCAGAGAGACGAGAGGTCGCTGGATTTGATCGAATGTTTTTTTCATCGACTATAAAAGAGCGCACACGCGTTCTCGGGATTGCGCGAGGTGGGCTTGTTATGTTGAAAAAAGCTTCGCTCGCCGCACGGTAATTTATCACGAAAAGAGCCAAAATACCGGATGTCCATTAGCAGCAGCAGCAGCAGCATGGGTCTCGAAAGCGGCGCCTGGCGGGGTGGGCAAGGGGTGTATTCATCAGACAATGCTGCTTAAGCCGATCCAAAAGCTTGGCGTAATATGTATACACATGCATACACGGGGTGTTCCAAAACGAATAAACCCTCTTAACTATCGTCAAAACTCGCGATAATTCCGAAATATGCTTTGGATAGAAGTTGAATCATCCCAGGTGGTGAATTATGCGGTACGGGTAAGTTTTTTCTTTACTATGCCCAGAAGGCAAACAAATATAGCCCTTCCATTTTCCACGATGTTAAAATTCGACATATTCTATTGTGGAAATATTCGAGTGGGTCGATTCAACGGGTCTGCAAGAAAAAACGGGGAAAATATTTTTTTCTGACGAGAGTATTGGGATGACGGGGTCGGAATTTTAGACACAATTAATACACAGTCTTGCCAAGCTTGAGTTTTTTTTTAATCGGAAAATATTGGTGAACAACGAAGTTGTTATTATTTAAGCAAAGTGCAATCGTGTAAATGCTTCGGGCAACTAGGCTCATCTGAAATGAAAAATGTAAAATTTACTTTCAGTATTAATGATAGAAGTTTCGTATGACTGGATACTTTTTTGAAATTTTTAAAATTACGAAAATGCCAGGCTGTAGAAAGAAAAGCTCGATTTTCGACGAACAAAAAACAACTTTAATCATTTGTTATTAACAAATGGATCGATCGGTGAAAAAATTATTCCGTTATACGGTAGAACGTGTTATGAACTATGCTCGGTTCGATTTTGAAGTGTATCGGACGGATCGATTCTAAGATACGACTTACACCGATTCATGAAACGAAGTGTTCGAGAGAAAGGTAAAAGAACAAACGTGAATCGTCGCAGGGCGGTTCACCGTAGCGATCTGACCATTTTCAACAATCGTCACAACTTGGTCAATTTTTTTAGTTTTTACAAAGTATCTGTCAGAGATGGACGTAATTCTATTTATAAATACGAATACGAATTTATTCACATCGTGATTTTCATGTGAATATAAATACAAATTTATTTAGACTTCACTTATTTGTATTCATATGCATGCATACAAATACAATTGTTTTCATTATAAAATATATGCATACAAAAATATTCTGAAAATACAAATAAATTCACGGAAAAAATGGTGAATATTTACAAAAAATCCTGTAAGTTTAAAAAAAACACATCAAAACTTGTGAATGCAAATGTATTCACAAAAAATTGTAAATACAAAAAAATTCACAAAATGAGTTGTGAATTTTTTCGTATTTAAGACAAATTAAAATTCAATTCACAATTATTAGATTAAAATTTACACCAAAAGTGAGTTCTTACGTATTTTGAGAGAAAACATTGCATCGAGGGAAAGAAATTTTTGCAAAAAAAGTTGTGATTTTCAGATATTACATTATAAATATGAAAAAATGCACAAAATGAGTTGTGAATTTTCTCAAGTTGAAGAAAATTAAAATCGAATTCACGGCAATTATATGGGAATTTACCACACAAGTGAGTTCTTACGTATTCTGAGAGAATACATTATGTTGAGGAAAAAAATTTTTGAACAAAAAGTTTTGTGCAAAAATACGCACGAACTCACTTTTG
Organism: Ophion obscuratus; assembly: GCA_964007375.1. Classification (NCBI taxonomy): domain Eukaryota; kingdom Metazoa; phylum Arthropoda; class Insecta; order Hymenoptera; family Ichneumonidae; genus Ophion; species Ophion obscuratus. Next base: position 2,268,388 of record OZ023314.1, on the reverse strand, counting down.
GTATAAATTTTTATTTAATCATTGTGAATTTGATTTGAATTTGTCTTAAATACGAAAAAACTCACAACTTATTTTGTGAATTTTTTTGCATTTACAATTTTTTGTGAGTACATTTGCATTCACAGATTTTTATGTGAATTTATTTGTATGTCAGAATATTTGTGAATACAATTGTATTTGTATGCATGCATGTGAATACAAATAAGTGAAGTATGAATAAATTTGTATTTATATTCACATGAAAATCACGATATGAATAAATTCGTATTCGTATTTATAAATAGAATTATGCCCAACTCTGGTCTCTGTTGCAAGTTAAAGTTAAAAGGATAAAATTAAATTGTCGTAACCGATTATTGAAAAAATTTTACTTTGGGAAAGTGAGCATTTTATTTCCAATTCGCCCCGGTCAAAATGACCCACTGTGTAAATGTAAGATTATCCAGACCCTTTAAATGACTAACCCTAAATATTAAAAAATAAACAAAAACCTCCCTCCTGATGTACAAAAAGCACCTAATTTTTTTCAAAAAATGTCCCCCACCTCTGCTCTGCTACGGCAGCAAACAATCCAAAAGCCCACTCAGCCGTTTTTTTAATACTAAAAAATTTAGATACGCTTTAGACCTGTTTCGAGCATTTTTCAGCAAAGTTCCACTTCTGCTTCCGGTATTCACCAATTTTTTGTATGAAATTTCGATTTTGGGGATGATCATTCGACAGTTTGGAGGTCATCAGAGTACTTTTTCGGTCTACATATACATTCCACCCGAATTGAGTCTCATCTGACATCATATTATCGGAGTTTTTTTTCACGTGCAAGACCGAAAAAGTACGCATCTGACTTCCAAACTGTCGAATTAACATCCCCGAAATAGAAAAAGCACGAAAAATCATAGTAAATATCAGAAGCGCAAATTGAGCTTTGGAGAAAAATGCACGAAACAGGCCTATAATGTATCAACATTTTTTCCCAGTTTTGAAAACAGCCCGAGGGGACATTTTTATTTTTCGCAGCCGCAGAATGGCAAGGGGTTGGGGAAAAAATTTGAAAAAAAATTAGGTTTTTCTCCAGGAGTGAGGTTTTCAGCCATGGAAATCTATAATCACCGATGATAAGGGAGATTGTTGTCTGAGTTGGAATACCCTATTCAGATATATATATATATATATATATATATATATATATATATATATATATATATATATATATATATATATATATATATATATATATATATATATATATATTATAGAGAGAGAGAGATTTATTGTTATTGTTAATTGTTAATGCACTAGGACAGAAACGTCCTCTGGTACACTTACATTTTGTATATGGTAGTACAAAGAATATTGCGTGGCTCTATATACAACTGCAACTTTCGATAAACGTGGAAATCATGTGATGGTAGAATATAATATAATATAATATTGTATTTTATTATATATATATATATATATATATATATATATATATATATATATATATATATATATATATATATATATATATATATATATATATATATATATATATATATTAGAGAGTGTGATTTTGTGATTTTATTGTATATATTATATACAATATTATATATATTATATGTAAGTAACTTTATTATATATATTATATAGATATTAGAGAGAGGGAGAGAGGGGGGGGGGGAGTGTCTCAATTAGATGGAGCCCCTCGAATATACTTGAAGCTATATATAGATATATAAATACACGCGAATAGCCGTCAACTTATTCGAGTGTGTTCCCAAACGCGAGGACAGAGTGAATCTCTGCAAGCGAATTCTCTCTGCTTGACCCCTCCGGCCTCGGCCAACTGTTAATGCACCCTTGTCCCCCAATCCAACGCGCAAACTCTCTCTCTCTCTCTCTCCCTCGCTCTCGCTTTCCCTCTTTCTGGGGTCTCGCGTTTAGTATTGTATCAGCCCGAACACATTTTCAATCAATTTACTGACGGACTAATGAATTTATGGTCGAGAAATTACAGAGGTAACCCAGTCAACGAGCCCGCGTGCTCAATATTTGGCCGCGCACGTGTACATTGCGAACGAATTAAGGTGCGCGCAGTGTAGGCGAGAATAAAGTATGTGTATACCAGCAGCAGAAGAGAGAGAGAGAGAGAGAGAGAGAGAGAGAGAGAGAGAGAGAGAGAGAGAGAGAGACAGAGAGAGAGAGACAGAGAGAGAGAGAGAGACAGAGAGACAGAGAGAGAAAATGAAAAAGTAATCGAGATTGCCAAAAGCTTCCTTATTTGAAGAAAAAATAACAAAAACTAAAGAAAAACTACTACAAAAAACTCAACAAATCGGACACTCCCTTCGCATTGAGACTCGAACTACGAGATTACAATACGTCAAACATGCTTAATGCGCTACGTTGAAAAGTTGATGTATTCCGCAAATTCACTCGCGATAATGCATTCCATAATCCGCTCGAAAGTGCATTATTGTACACAACACACACACACACACACACACATGTATATGTATGTATATATATATGTGTGTATATGTATGTATGTATATATATGTGTATATGTATGTATGTATGTATGTATGTATGTATGTATGTATGTATGTATGTATGTATGTATGTATGTATGTATGTATGTATGTATGTATGTATGTATGTATGTATGTATGTATGTATGTATGTATGTATGTGTATATATATATATATATATATATATATATATATATATATATATATATATACATATACTCATTTGCTTTATCAACGAGAACAATAATCATTCGAGATAGTTTAATCATTAATACCGACTAAATCATTGAAAGTGGCTCTCCATATAGGGCTCCGCACTTCACTGCGATCCTGGATAGATCTGCACTAGTCGAGCGTAGGGACACACGCTAATGTCAATGACTCGTTGACGCGATGATATGTCCAGTCGAGCCTAATTCACAATCCCTTCGTAAATTTTGGCCATCCTGATAGCCACGGGATAATACAATCTTATATATATATATATATCATATCATATATGTCACCCTATATATATATATCTTATCATATATATATAGGGTGACAAATATTAGGTGCTCATGTTTTCTAAGGGTCTGAGGTGGAAATTTTGCAACCGAGAAGAAAAATATGATATTTAACGGTTAATCAATTCCTGTTAGTAAATATACTTATATATAACCCTATTTTTTCGAAAAGTAGTATTTGCCAGAAAAAATAAAACATTCTGAAAAAAAAAGAAAATTCCATTTTAAGTTCGGCAAAATTAAAATAATTAAATTCCGAATACGAAACACTCCTGAAAAAAACCTTTTTTAATGGAATTAAGTTCCATCCAACTCTAGGTACACGTAAACGGCAATAATGTTTTCCCAAAGTGCGCACAATTTCAAAATGATCGATTACACAGTTTTTGCGTTATCTTGTACGAGGTTCACGAAAAAGTGACTTTCACGAAAACACGTTTAAAGTTTCAAGATTCAAAAATGTTGTGACTCAATGACCTACCGATTCATCTGGGATTCAGGGGCCATAAAATAGTCCCTCAGCTTCCTTGTGGAGTTCATTTGCCGCAATAAGCTCTTCTTCACGTGATTTCCATGTTATAACCCCCCCCTGTCCCAATGCACTTTAAAATGCAAGTTTCATTTTTTTGATGACGGGATACACAAGAAAGTTTTTCAGGAGTGTTTTGTATTCGGAATTTAATTTCCTTTATTCTGCAGTACTCAAAATGGAATTTAGATGTTTTTTTTTTCAGAATGCTCTTTTTGGCAAATACTACTCATCACAAAAATACGCTGTATATGTGTGCGTGTGTGTGTGTGTGTGTGTGTGTGTGTGTGTGTGTGTGTGTGTGTGTGTGTGTGTGTGTGTGAGAGAGAGAGAGAGAGAGAGAGAGAGAGAGAGAGAGAGAGAGAGAGAGAGAGAGAAAGAGAATATATATATATATATATATATATATATATATATATATATACATATACATATACATATACATATATATACACATATACATATGCATATATATGTGTGTGTGTGTATATATATATATATATATATATATATATATATATATATATATATATATATATACATATACACATACAAACATATATGCACGCGAGTTTTGGCTCTCAATCAGTTTACGAAGTTGTGGACTCATCGACGTCCACCCTCGCTTTCCACATTTCCCACTTCTCCTTCCCTCTGCCCGGGGGCGCAAAAACTATTCACTTTTTTCCTAGAGAGTTAGAGGGAGAGAGAGAAAGAGAGAGAGAGAGAGAGAGAGAGAGAGAGAGAGAGAGAGAGCTCACGGGGAAAGCGCTTCCATCGCGGAACCCTCTGTAAGCGTCAAGCCCCATTGGACTTCCGGACAAAGTTTCCTTTTGACGATATTATCGGTCATAGATTGTCCGAGATGTGAAGGCAACCGAAGCTCCCGGAGTTTCAATGCATTGACCGTGAATCCATTTACGAGCAGAAGCGCGCTGAAACTTTGCCGCATCGGCCAATAGCTGCGGCACAGTTCGCGGGAGTTAAAGACGACGGCCGAGGGGCAGCATAGTGCGGAAATCTCGTTACTCTTGGAATCGGGAAATACGTACACGAAGGACGGTCGGTGCACTCGCGGTAGCGAGGAAGATTTCAGCATGGAAAAAATAAGGGAGAAAAAATAAGACATTGCATCGATATTTTTTTGACTGGAATTTTGACACGGGATGAAGATGAAAGGAATGCGAAATATTTGGTGGGGAATAAAAAATCATGACTTGATTTAGAGAATTTTGGATGTGCGAAGCAAAAATATTTACTGCAAGGTAACGTGAATTCTGCTGAGGGAGGAGAAAAATGTTTTGATGGAAAAAAATATGTGCTGGGAGAAAAAAAAAGTTTGATTGAAAATTAAAAAAAAAGGTTTACCATCAAAAAAAGATACCATACTATTTTTTCATTTGTAATGTTACACCATAGAAAAGTTGAAAGTTTACTGTTTGCAATGAAAAAGAATATTATACTATATTATAAAGATAGTATAGAATACAAAATAGAATATATAAAATACAAAATACTACAATATACAAAATTTCTGTTGCGAAAATAAAATAAATATTTTACCACGCAAAAAGTCTACTGCAAAAATAAAATAAATGTTTCACCATACGACATATCTGGCATGACAGAATAAACAAATTTTCGACAGCAAAGCAATATTCGAAATGTCCACTGCGAGAAAAACATTTATATGTTGCCATAGTATGCAAATTTTTTGCTACGAAAAAAAAAACATTATCACTACGCCACGAAATATCTGCAATTGAAAAAAAAAAAATCACTACTATACGAAAAATACCTATCGCAACAAAATAAAAAATATTCAACGATCGCAAAAATATCGATTAGGAAAAAAATAAAAAATTAATATTCAACAAAAAATTCTACTTTAATAAAACAGAACAGATATTCATAAACATACAAAAAATCAACTACTACATCAAATTGAATGTTCCATTATAATACCACAAACATCTGCTACTTTCAAATCAATCTTCGAAAACAAAAAAAGCAAAATCAACGTTAAAAACCTTGCTTAAATTTTCTTCCCTTTTTTACCATACAAAATGTCTGCACGAAAAATGCAGAAACACGCACTGCAAGAGAAACATAATATTCACTGCGAGAAAGAAAAAAGCCCAAAAAGCCTTCCTCGCCTTATCAGCGCTTTGCCGTCGATCTTTTACCATCTCCGAAAAATCGCAATGGAAAAGACCTGACGAGGGAGATTTTTTCTCTTGATAAAATTTTGAAAACCGGCTCGCGACCCATTTTCAAAAATCGCCGAAAGAAACAGCCCTTTGTACCTCGCGGCCTATTTTTTTTTTTTTTTTTTTTTTTTTTCGTTCTGAATGAAATCCTGATGCCTTGCCCGGGGCTCACGCGCTTCGTTCGCGGTTAGCGAATCCTTTCGCGACGCCCGGCGAATGAAAAACATAAACAAACAAACGAAACGTATTTTTTTTTTCTTTCTTTTCGCATAAAAAGAGCAAAGCAAATTTCAAAAGAGGCGAAAAAGAGGAAGAGTTGTGTTTTACGAGCGTGGTCCGCGGGATGAAGGAGTCGCGCATTAAATAACCGGATCTCCGGTTCGGGTTTGTGCTCCGCCGGCCCGACAGCCCCCAGGCCTAATTATGTAATTACGATATGAAACTTTGAATGTGGTCGTTGCTTCTCGTTTTTTCTTCCCCTTTTTCCATGGGAATTCCATAAAAGAGCACACGCGGAGTGAAATCTTCGCTGCTCTCGCTATTCGCCCTCTGAAATGACACTTGACACGAGAGCACCGCGGGTCCTCGCCTTTTCGTCTTTACGAATCAAGGGCGCATTTTATTCGAATAATTTTTTTATGCGCAGAAAAAACTAATATTTTCTTTATTATCAAGGCTCTTTTGTCCGTTCTTTCGTCTCTCTCTCTCTCTCTCTCTCTCTCTCTCGTTATCTCACACCCTATATTTTCGCCATGTTATTCTTTGTAGTTTATAGCTTGTTGACTATACCATGTTACGTATTTTCGCTTAAACTTGATTTTATTATTTTTTACATTTTTTTACTATTTTTTTACATTTTTTACTATTTTTTTACATTTTTTACATTTTTTACTATTTTTTTACATTTTTTACAATTTTTTACATTTTTTACTATTTTCTTACATTTTTTTTACTATTTCTTACATTTTTTTACTATTTTTTACTATTTTTTAAATGTTATTTTTGATAATACCTTATATGTATCTTATCGCCTAAGGGTTCTTGTCAAGGCATATATTATTAAACTTTCAATCGACCAATCAATCAAGCAAACTCAGTCTCTCTCTCTCTCTCTCTCTCTCTCTCTCTCACTCTCCGTGGATGGAATGGAAACCGCAACCGAGAACACACTTGGCAACTCGCGCTCACGACTTCCTGAAGGAACGGTGTAGCAGCCTCGTTATTGTACATTAATAACGAGAAATATCACAAATCGACACGGCACAGTGGTCCATTTAATTATCGCAAGAATCTTCGCCGTATGAGTCACCCGAGATTCTTGTGTCTCCATCCCGAGTACACCCTGGCTATTTCAATCGTTGCCTCTGTAACTTATATAATTCATCAACTCTCGTACTGCGCTCACGGAATTATATTACGATTCGTGCGGTCGTACGCTCATCTCGAGAGCATCGTACAATAACGGTTGGGGATTAAATGACCCACCTTCTATTTTCTCACTCGGCGTTATCTGAAAAATCAATATTAATTCTCGGTTTGCATCGGGCGAGGTGAGGTGAGGATAAATGAGAGACAAGAACGAGGTGAGGATGAAACAACAATATATAAATTGGGTGGTTGCATATGAAATCGCTGGCTGGCAATAGATGACGTTAGGTAGCCTATTTTCGCGAATCAAAAGTTGGCAATCCACGTGATTACAGGTCCATAGATACCGGCTAATACGCCATACACATGTATGGTAACTTTAACCGTATTTTAACCATATTTTATATTACCCTGAGGGGACAACAATATTTTATAGTCCTGGTTACTGCCTAAAATATAATACTGCTTATGATATTTTAGCAGTTGTGTTAACTATGCTCATATGTTAAACGCAACCAATAATCTTACAAGCATACGTTCGTTTTTCAATGGTATATATAATATAGTAGGTTTTCAAAAAATGGATATCGAAAAATAGTGATTTTTACCATCTTGAATATGTCCACTAAATGTATATAATAGTTGATAAATTCAAAAATTCTCAATTGAGAGTACGACACACACGGAAATAAAATATATGCAAAAATATATTTTTCGATATATTAAAAATGGATGTAAAATATATTTCAGATATATATTATCCATCTTAGATATAGATTAGATAGATGCAATATATACGGGAAATGCATTAAAAATGAATTCGCGATATCAAACTTTTGGGCCGAAATAGATCTTCAGAATGAATATAAAAAATATACGTTGGATAGACGGTTACATATATTCAAACTATATTGAAAATATACTTACAATGTACTCAAATTACTCTAAAAATATATTACAAATGTATTTTCAATGTATTCAAATTATAATTGAAATATACTTTAAATGCATTTAATCTACATCTAAAATATACACGATTTATGTTCATACTCCGTTTAAAATATACTTGAAATATGTTCGTACTACATTTCAAATATTATTGAAATATATTCAACGTGTATTTAAGGTATACTTGAAATATATTTAAACTTTACTTGAAATATTCTTAAAATTTTTGTTACAACGTTATTTACATCATTGCACCCTTTTACGATATTTTTAGTTGTCATTAAGGTGTTACCCCCACTTGTAGCGCAAATAAAGGCCTTTTTCATGAATTTTTTAAAAGTAAACTACAAAACGTTTTAATCGATCAATATACCATCTTAAAGAACACATCTTGAAGAACTTTCAGTAATTTTTTTATTGAAAAATATTACATTGTTTAGTGGCAAATGGCCGTCAATGAAATAATGTTTTTATATACACGGTTTGCGGTGACCAACATTGCGGCGAAGTGGATCGTCTGAAAAAAAAATGCGGATGGATTTAGTCAAATATAAGTATAAACTAGCCTTTAATTGAAGGATTTTAAAAAATATTCATTTTTCACAAAAAGGCGGACAGTCAAAGTTAATGGTTCGATTTTAACGAAAAAAAACGGCCGTTTTTTGGCTATAAAACGGCCATTTTTTTCGAAAAAAAAAATCGAACGATTAAAGACTACATTTTTATGTATTAAATAAGCCTGCAAAATTTCAAGAAGATCGGTTCATTAGTGTTCGAGTAATCTTGGTCACCGACTTCGGAAATGCCATTTTGAGAAAAACGCGTTTAAAGTTTCAATTTCCGGTCGTTTACACAACGGATTCTTCTCTTTCAACGCTCAAATCTCAGTAAATTTTGTACGGATCGACTTGAAATTTTCAAGACATATTCTCAGATACTTATACTTCAAAAAAATGCAATAAAAAAAATCGATTTTTTCAAAATCGCAAGTGGGGGTAACCCCTTAATTACGATTATGGTGTTTGCGCTTCAAATATATTAATGGTTCAAATTTAAATTATATCAGACGCTTACACGCCGTAAGGTGGTTTCGAAACCGGGATAATAGATAGTTGAGCACGCCACCAAAGTCGCGCATGTTTACGTATACTGTTCGCTTATAGTTGTGTTAACCATATTATGATTGCGGTGACAATAAACTATAGGGAATTCGACTATGCTCTCTTTTATCATGCGCGTTTTTTGTAAATACTATACACCTTTTTCTCACAAGGAACATCCCTCAGGTGACACCCTTCGATTTGGTTGAAAATTGGATATGTTATAAAGCACCGAAAAGTAAGCGATACGTATTTCTTTTATCGGCGGAAAAACGGTTTTAAGGGCTGAAACGCACCCTCAAAAATGGGGATGTTTTTCGTTTTTCGTCGATAACGTTTTAACGGTACGAGATATAAAAAAATTTCAAATCGCAGCAATGTTTATATTTTTGTGCACTATACATTAGAGATGAGAACGATAACGTTGTCGACGAAAAACGAAAAACACCCCTATTTTCGAGGGTTCGTTTCACCCCTTAAAACCGTTTTTCCGCCGATAAAAAAATACGCATCGCTTACTTTTCGGTGCTTTATGACAGATCCAAATTTCAACCAAATCGAAGGGTGTCACCTGAGGGATGTTCCTTGTCAGTGCAAGTTTGCTTCCAAATAAGTCACATTGCGGAAAATTATGCTCCATTATTTCCATTAAATCATTCCTCTGTAATGTAACCATCCAGACTTCATGTACACTAGCAAGCTGAAGGGGTACTCAGAATTCAAAAATATCAGAAAAAAAACTCTTGCAACCATTAGACATTTATTGAATAGCGGATCATATTTGCCAGAGCAGTACCTTCTACATCTACTTTCCCGAAGAGCCTGATTGTGACGTATGATTTTTGTAGCTTGTGCGTTTTTTTCTACAGCCCTTGTGTGCTATGGGGTGGTGTCACAGACGAGGTCATCTTCCCTCTGGTCATTCTTGAGGGGTTTTCTTACTTTAGACGCTAAAAAAGTCTATTTTTATGCAGTTTTTTGACAGATTTATTATAGATATTGATATAAAAGTTGTTACACTTAATAAATACACCTTCGAAATACATTAAAATTTTTGTTATGTATTTATGTAACCCAAACAAACTTTAAACGCGTTTTTCTCGAGACAACGTTTTTCGATGGTTTGTTCATAAAATCTTCGAAATTACTGAACCGATCCTTATGAAATGTTAACCACATATTCTTTACAACAATAGCTATAGCGCATATCAAGGACTTTTTTAAATTTTGATATTTTCTATTTTTTCTGCCAAAAACGGTGGAAAAACACTTTTTTTTTGTTTTTTCGAAAAATGTCCGCCAATTTGTTATTTTTTTCTATATCAAAAATCGTATGATATGCGCTACAGCCATTAACATACTGAATCTAAAACCGTTTGCTTTTTTTTCGGATGATTCATCTCCGAGATTTCATCAACAGCGCAGACCTAAAATTTTTTTAGGCCATTTTTTCAACTGCCATTTTTGTCAATAAATAGTGACTTAAGGGGTAAGGCCACTGTAACGGCCCAAAAAAAAAGGTTTTTTCACTAATTTTTTGCTCCCGAAATTGAAGGTATTTGAAAAAAAACTTTTAATGGTGTTATCGGGCATACATTAAACTTTATTATAAAATTTTTTTACAGTAAAAAAAAACAAAATGGCGGTTCCACAGCTATCTTCCCGGGACATGTTTTGCTTCCAGGGCTCCGCGGCACGCAGCACCACTGGTGCACTTTTGAATCTAGAACGAAAAAAAACAATTAATCTAGAGGGCTATAGCTAGAGAATGTCGATCGGATTTTAAAAAGTATCAATTTTTGTGGATTTGGCGTGCGTTTGAAAAAAAAAATTGATTTTTGACGAAAAAAACGGCAAGTTTTTTGTTAATAAAAAATCAATAAATAAAGTTCTTGAAAATTCCGATCGACATTCTCAAGATAATGTAAATGTTCACATCTGGTTAAAATTTCAAGTAAAAAAAATGAAAATTGTTCGAGTTATGCTGCGTGCCATTTTGAAAAACCATGTTTCGAGAAAAACGCGTTTAAAGTTTTGCGAATAGTTTTGTATTGGAAAAAATTAAAAAAAGAAGAAGCACAGGATGTTTTTTTTCTTATTCTAGAGGGTTTAAACTATTTTTTAAGCCAATAAAAAAAATCGATTTTTCAAAAAATTTACAGTGGCCTTACCCCTTAATTAAATCACGCTATAACAATATACAAAAAAAAACGATTTTTTGAAGTTTCCAGAGAGGGATACCCCCTCAAACAGGATCCTGTATGAAGAGAGAAGTTGAAACAAAAAGAGCGAGATCAGTATTCAGAGAAAAAGGAGCAGAAGATATTAATAACCCAATAAAAACTTGATCGGAAAAGGTTTGCATCATTCCTCTAGCCCTATTATTTCTGTCCATCGTGATAAATCTCTCAAAACGGAAAAATCAGCGTAATCCACAGGGAATATTATATCAATTAGATACAGTTCTAAGGGAATATTATATCGATTAGATACAGTTCTAATCGATATATATTGTATATCGATAATCGATATATATTATATCGATCAGAACTTTAGTTAATTGCAAGTGTTAAGGCCTCAGGCCACAGTAACGGGTATAAAATCATGTACGAATTTAACAATGTTTTTCGTATGAAAAAGTGATTCACTCATAAAATTAATTACACATCTATTTAGTATGAATATCAAGCTGTTAGAAAAAAAAAAAATATATATATATATATATATATATATATATATATATATATTTATATATATATTTTCGATGCACAAAATAGCCGAGTACTCAAAACAGCTTTTTTCCAATTGGCGTGACAATTAACTTCAACAATTTTCACTCGATTTACTTCAATTTTAAAAGTTATGTTCCTAATTGCATTTCGCAGAGAAGTATGTACGGAATTTCTGATTAATCGAAAACTTTTCATTTTATGAGCACTTTATGAGCAGTTATAACGAAATTTTTCACAGAAAATTTATTTCTTAAATTCAAATGCCTACAACTTTTGAACAAAACAATATTTTTTAAATTCCGTACGTACTTCTCCAGGTATTCCAATATAGATTGACGAGAATTTTTGTTTTTTGTTCTAAGTAAAAAAAATGTGGAAGCTAAATGTCACGCCGCGAAGCGCCTAAAAAAGAAAACAAAAGAAAATATTAATAGTCGGCCAATACATCGGAAAAAAAACACATTTTCTAGCAGCTTGATATTCATACCAAATAGATGTGTAATTAATTTTTTGAGTGCATCACTTTTCCATATGAAGAAAAAATTGTTAAATTCGCACATGATTTTATACCCGTTACTGTGGCCTGAGGCCTTAAATGGAAAAATGAAATATTTTCGGTTATAAATTTCACATTCACTATATGTGATCATGTAGTGATCACATATAGTGAATGTGAAATTACAAAATGAAGTACAAATTACAAAATGAAGTACAAATGAAGTACAAAAAAATCGACGGTTCCATCGTTGGATAAGCCCTTGCTTAATACCCGCCATGTATCTCGATAATGATTCGCGTACGACCAGCCTTTGTCTTGTGCAGCCGGGATCCTGACATGTTCACGAATACAAAAGAATGCTCGTATCAGACGCAAGTTAACTGTATATACCTCAATTATTGAATGAACGCAGCAACCCATATATAAAGGCTGCTGCATATATATATATATATACACACACACACACATATGTCCATTCCCAATAGCTCTTCACAAATGAATTTTCGTGAACAAGATACGGCCATGGAAAATGTATAAAATGCCGGAGGTTCCGGTATACAGGGCCGATAACATACAGTCGGAGAACAACGCGAGCTCCGCAGTTTCTCCACTTCCGCTATTATTGTGAAGTTTATCTATCGGGCTTGTGCAAAAGTTCGTGCAAAGGTTCGTCTCCTCTGGGCATATTCTCATATATATATATATATATATATATATATATATATATATATATATATATATATATACAGTAGACATGGTAAATTCCTATATTAGCGCCTACACATGTATTCGCATGGAGTCTTGCCTCTTCGCACTATTATTATCATCATTATTATTACTATTGAGAATTTTTTGTCGCCCACACGTTGGTGCCTCGGTGGCCGGTCGTGTACAAACTGCGACGATAAAGGAGTTTGGTCCGCCGAGTGCGGTGGCAACGATGAAAGAGGAAAGTGCACACTAGGTGAACTCGTCGTGCGGCTCGGTAGATGGGTATGACGTCGTTTGCAGGAGAAGAGTCCGCGTTGCACGGGGGACAAAAGTGCAGGATCGTGTATGCGTTTACGTAGTTCGAATATATATATATATATATTCGAACTATCACCCATCATATATATATATATATATATATATATATATATATATATATATATATATGATAGGGTGATCCGTTTCAGGGTAACTTTTTTTTCTGACCCATCATTGCCCGAAAACCTTTAGTTGGTACCCAAAAACGAAGTTTCGTGAAACTACGTGTTGTCGTGTTGTCAAAAAATATTTAGAGGTCGCGAATTAAAATTGAAGGTTTCCCATTTGATTAACACTGAAAAAAATGTTTTTCTCATTATTAGTATTACCATTCCGTGAATTTTGATATCGCGATATTTTCCAAGTGGGTTCTCATAGGAAATAATGATGCCGCTGAAACGGTTGAATTTACGGCCATGGCTCAATGAACTTTATTATGGAGTATCATATTTCCTACGAGAACCCACTTGGAAAATATCGCGATATCAAAATTCACGGAATGGTAACACTAATAATGAGAAAAACATTTTTTTCAATGTTAATCAAATGGGAAACCGTCAATTTTAATTCGCGACCTCTAAATATTTTTTGACAACACCCCCCTTTCGCGAA